>JAHWXV010015668.1:0-11672 GCA_024586415.1 Phrixothrix hirtus | reverse complement strand
TGGAATGTCCTCCAAGACCCTCGTCACAGCTTTTTGGACATCTTCTGTTGTTTGAAAATGGTGTCCCTTGACCACCATTTTGACTCTTGGAAATAGAAAACAGTCGCACGGAGTGATATTGGGTGAATAAGGTGGCTGTGGTAGTACTAAAATGCGTTTTGAGGTTAAAAATTGCTGCACAGATAGTGCAGTATAGGATGGCGCATTATCGAGATGAAGAATCCAATTATCAGCAATGTTTGCACGGACACGGAGAACTCGTTTTCGAAGTCTTTCTAGAATTTCTTTGTAGAAATATTGGTTAATTGTTTGGCCAGGAGGCACCCGCTCTTTATGAACAATGCCCTTGGAATCGAAGAAGCGTACAACCATGCATTTCACTTTTGATTTTGACATGCGAGCTTTTTTTGGTCTGGTCGATCCTTTTGAACACCATTGCAAACGATTTCACGCACCCTGTCCATGTTGACATCAGTCCGTGAGGTTGATGGTCGTCCACTGCGGCCTTGATCTTCAACATTCGTTCTGCCTTCACTAAACATTTTATGCCAACGAAAAACTTGGCTCTTGACATAACCTCATTTCCAAAAGCGTTCTGAAGCTTACCGTAAGTTGTCGTCGCATTTTCGCCCAATTTAACACAAAAAGAAATGGCATACTGTTGCGCAATATTTCGCGATTCCATTTCTGTAACCAGAAACAGCAGAACTCACGACTGAGCGGCCGCATCAATATGGCGCGTGGTCTAGAAGGTCAAAAATGGAGCGCCTGCGCAAGCTGCAAGCTGCAAGCTGCCACATCTTGCAAAAAAAATCAGTCTCATTACTTAATTGTCGTACCTCGTATATATGTGATTCATGCGCATCAACATCAGCTTTCGTTTAAGGCTTCGGATCGATTGGCACCTGTGCAACGGCCGTTTACACTAAACCCTTCTCCAAGCCCGTCCTCCGGGGCCTCGCTGGAGTATTTTATTTTCATGCCTTGTCCGAGATTATAAAAACGACCCCTCGTAACATAAAACAACAAAAAATAACAATTAAATCAATCATATTATTAATTCTTGACACGAGAAAACAATGCTTTTTAGTAAAATTTGTTGTGGCGTTTAAACATCTCTCTTCAGCAAGCACCTTCATTTTCAATCGTTCTTCAATTTTGTCGAATCGTATCTAATTCATCGCAATTTTGTGTGTTGTATATTTGATTCATTTTTTCTAGTCACCTCTCAATATTAATAGCTTCAGGTGTTTCTTTATTATTTTTGTACTGCAATTATAGAAAAAGCGGGAACATCTGAAATTTTTTTTTAAATATACGATATACGAGGTGTGGCTGTATGTAACGCGAATGACGTCACGCTTTTCGGAAGCACACGGCACGAGCCCGATTTTGCTTACAGTCAACTTATAAAAGCGATCGTATAGCCAAAATTATGTCTACTGTTAAATTAGGCTGTTGAGTGTATAGCTAAACTGAAGAATAGATACAAGTTATGCCTGTAAAGCAATTTCTGGCCCCTTTACCCGCCAAATATAGCTTCGGGCGACATGCCTATATACCATAGCAAAAGTCATCGAAGGAAGACTTTAGATGAGGTAAAGAAAAAAATGGAAAAACTGCTGGAGTGGTAGATATATGATAGGAGAAAGGAGAGGGGTGCATGTAGGAAGACAAATTTTATATAATTATGTTGTATAATTATACTTAATCAGTTTAATACATATGTACGTGCCTGTACCTCAAGAAGAGGTGCCAAATTTTTAATTTTGAGGTTTTATTTCAATTTTTCCCCAACCTTTCTTTGGGGACAATACGAATATTTAAAGGCGGCAAGTTTACGATTATTAATTCAGTGAAGTAATGAAATTTATTGATATGTTCAAAATAAAAAAATGGGAAATGGCGTTTGAGCTATGATCACATTATGAAGTTTTTCTGTGGCAAAGGTCGTACGAAGTTAAATGTCGCAAAGATGTGTTTACAACGCCTTGGTGTGTACATTCGCCTCTCAGTTTTATCGAAAACAATGATTTTAATTATTTGGTTGAAACCTCCGCAAGGATCTTGGTCACCATTTTGATTATTATAGGAAGATACTAAACTCAGGTGATTGAAATTTTGTTTTCTAATAAATCGTATTTAAAGAAAATCCTAATTACACATTTATTTAAAATAGAATAGATTTTTAACACTGTTTCTACTTACAGATAAACAAACCCAGCGATCGAAAGCTTCCTTAATTATGTGATAAACGCCGTTTTAAATGTAATTCGAGACTCTGTTAGTCTTAAAAATACGAAAGTGTATACCAAGTTTCGTACAAACTAAATTTTCGATGAAAGTGATAGTTATATCTACCATCCACAATTAATTTAGGTAGTAAAATTGATAAAAAACTGTAAGGAAGGTAATTCGTTATAAATCGTGCGTATACTGTGCAAACAGTGTTTTTTACAAAAAGTTGATTTTGGCCAGAAGCACAGTTATTTATGAATTTGCCTGTAGCCGACAGAACTTCTTTATCATTCAATTTTTATGACAGCCGTCCTATTTATTTATTATATCTCCGCTTGTGCAGAAAATCAAAAGGTCACAGCTTTGGTTAGCTATAAATTATAAAATAAATATCTTCTCTCCTTAGTTACGCAATCAGCTGATAAAAATACCTAACCTATAATAATTCAAATCGCCTCATTAAATTTTATTTCAATTAGCTGACATCTCCGCTCAGATCAGGTTTGGATTTTATTAGAATTAGTTCGTATGTGTATTACTTCAAAAATACAATGGTAGGCTGAAAACTAATGCACATGTGCTTGAAGAGCGCGAACAAGATTACCTTCAGAAGCGCGCTAGGTGGCATGTGGAAGTAACATTGCCCCCTCAATGCGCATGCGCAGGTTTGAGGTCGTTGCGTTCATCCAGTGTATTTCGAGAAGCGGAAGCATGAAGACGTGTTCTAGTGCTATGTCGACACAAGTTATCGAATTTTTAACTGTTGAAAAAGTGACTCCTATTGAGATTCATCGTCGTGACGATGCTGTAAATCGATGGGTAATAAAATATCGTGGTTGAGAACCAAAAAAACTATAATTGTTGATTACTACCACAGACGATAAACAGCGCAAACTCGTTGACGATTTGATTCAAGATGTGTTAGAAGCAATCTGTCCCCAATAATCTTGCAACATGACAACGCTCGTCCACACACCTTACGTGCAACTGGAGAGGTTCTGTGAAACCTAAAGTTTGAACCGAGTTCACACCCTCCTTATTTCCCCGATCTTGCGCCTTGCGATTTTTATTTTTTTCCTCTACTCAAGAGAGACCTCAGGGGTAATCATTACACCTCGGACGATGAGGTGAAGGCAGCTGTCAAGTCCTGGATTCGGGAAAAGTCGGAAGAGGTTTTCAATGGCGGAATGAAAAAACTTGTTACAAGTTGGGCGACTATGTTGAAAAATAAATATATAATTTTTAAACTTGAGAATTGTATTTTTTTGTCCAATATTGCTATTTGTTTTTGTTCGTGCTCTACAAGCATGTGTGCATAAGTTTTCAGCCTACCCTCGTATATGCATTTTAAAATTCGCAGTTGACCGAGGACGAAAGATTTTTTTGACCATGATTACTTAAGAGTTTTTTTTTTATAAAATTATGAATTTATACTGAATTTATTTTATTTTTAATTAATTCGCTTCATTTGAAACAAAGTTTTGTATTTTCAATAATGTTTTCGTGTGGTGTTTTAAGGATGAATTTCGACTTCGATCTATGGTGGTGTATATCTCGTAATAATTAAGTAACGAAGACTATACATATAAGCAACAAAGTTGAGGGTCTTAAAAATATATCACTAAGGATGGGCGCACGCTGACGCAGCGTGTAAGTTACAAGTTTATTTGACTGTATGTATACAGAATAAAACGATTGGATTTACTTGTGTACGATAAGTTGTCTGATGCGGATGGTGAAATTTGTCGTCTTCCATATGACTTATCGCCCAGAAAATCTAATTTCTGTATTCTGTGCATTCAAGGTGCCTCGAATATAAGGACCATTATTTAACACACATAAACACCGGCCCTAAGGGAACACATCTGTAAAATTTTAATATAACAAAAATTATACGCAAATTTTTACGCAAAAATCTGTCATGAGTACGGCCCGCCTATGCTTTACTATGAAATTTGATTAAAAACATAAATACCACTTTGTTTCTGTTTGCAAAATATCATATTACATTTATTACTTTATCGAGCTGTTTTAATAAACGATGATAAAGCGCCTAAATTTGCGTTTTTCTGTAAACTCTTGTTAATTAGAAATTGTTTATGAGTAATTATTAAAAAGTTATTTGTTAGATGTCTAAAGTTAAGATAAGTTTTAATTTTAATAGGTATGCATACAGTTATTTGTATAATAAAAGACGCATTACTGCATACAAATTACGAAACATTTATTTTGATTTTGCACTATTTCCGCATAGTTTAAATCATTCACAACACAATCGATTGTTAATATTAATAATATTAGGGCATTTATCAAAATTGTATTTAGGTTTAAAAACACGAGATTTCAACTTTCATTACATTAGCACAAAAATTACTAATTTTGTATGAAATTTAGCATCATGTAAAACAGCCTAAGACATTTTAGAACATTTTTACAAGTGAAAATTATTTAAAAAATGTTTTCTTTTCCCTGCTAATTTTTCCAAGCCCGTTCCCTTGGCAGTGGTTTCGCTAGATAGTGGGTAGGGATAGTGGGAATCTCGTTAATCCATTCATGCGCGTCACTAATTAGATGACGAGGCATTTGGCTTCCTTAAGAGAGTCATAGTCATAGAAAAATATTAGTACCTATTGAGTAAATACTCGCTTTTATTTTATATGTGCACAATTAAAATACGACTAAAATTTTTAGGGAAGAAAATCAAATATTTATGAATATTTAATAATCACCTGAGATGTGTGAAGTAGTATACGCCATTCGGTTGCTAGAAACCTACAGGCGGCCAGTCACTTATTGTTAGATACAGTAGACCAAGTTAAAATCAGGGCCGGATTTCGAACTTTTGTTACAATTTATTTCGAAAACTGAAATTTAGACACATGGTTTATAAACGTTTGTATGCTATATCTGCTGTTAACGTAATGAGACACCCTGTATACGGTCTAATATACGTTCCAACTTATAGAATCCTCTGAACTCTGTTGCGACGATGTGCGCTGACCATAATAATAAATTTGACTTTGAGCGAAGGTCAATATTTCAAATAGAACCTCTCATTTTAAATTCTATATTGATGCAGTTTTCTAAATGTCTCTAAGAAAGTATTATTTTTTGTTAAGTATAGTTCGCATTAAGAGAGTTTAGTGTTACTGTACCGCTAACACTGCGCAAAGATTCACAAGTTCTAATTTACGTTTTGTTTTGTGTATCGTACTAGAGACAACTTCAGCACGGTGGATCTTGAGCAGTACTAATATACCTAACATTACAGTTTTTTGGAAATTTTCTAAACTAGCTGCAAGAATATTCCAGAAAACATTGAGGGTACCATTTTAAATTGTCACCAAAAGTCAAACATATCAGGGTTAGTTAGACTTCTTACATAGTTTTCTCCATATATTCGTATCACTGTTGGCGACATATGAGGACTGTCCCGAAACTATCCGACCTTCGTTCATATTTCCCCGCTGGTGTTATTCTGCGTCATCGGGCCGATAGCATCCTTCGAAGTAGTCCCGATTTGAATGAAGAATACGCTGCCAACGACCTTTCCACTTTTGGAAGCAGTCTTGGAACCCGTTTTTTGGTATAGTCGTATTAGTTTCGACTGTTTCGTTGTGGTCGAATCGCTGTCCTTTGAGCGGCATTTTTAATCTTGGGAACAACCAAAAGTCGCAGAAAGCTATATCAGGACTGTACGGAGGCTGACGGCTGCACAAGTTTCGATGCATACGCTGGCGCGTTATCGTGATGCAGAAGCCAGTTACCAAAGTTGAGGATATTTCCTGCGAATGCCTCACGCAACCTTTTCATAACTGTAAGATAATATTCCTTGTTGATCGTCTGACCTTTACGAGGATACTCGTGGTGCACAACACCCTCATAATCAAAAAAAAAACAATCAGCAACGGCTTGATATTGCTCCGACTTTGGCGTGCTTATACCACTCTTTTATTTGTGTTTTGCTGACACACTTGTTCGCAAATGCCGTCTTTATCATTGCGATGGTCTCCGTACAACTCTTTTCGAGTTTTACGCAAAATTTGATGCAATTTCGTTGCTCCGGCTTTTCCGTCATTTTCTACAATAGCAAAATGCGACCAACGTAAACAGCACGTTGTAAGGAAACGTACGCTGCACGTGAACTAAGGTGTTCCGGCGAAAACTGTTGATACTCGTACCCGGCAGAGGGCGCTACAATTGTCAGGCGCGAAGATATGAAAGAAGATCGGATAGTTTTCGGACATTCCTCGTATATTGGTGTTTTGGAATTTTTAGATCACCTTGTGTATAATATACTCGCATATTAAAAGCGGAAATATTGTAATGCACCTGCCTATTTTATAATTTTCGGTTCTTTCGCTTAGAGTTTAGCAAATTTATTAAATGCCGAGCATCCTTTTGAAGGGGGATGTAATTATTCTGATTAATCCTTATTTCACCTTATCCTATTATACCTCTATAGTTTTTCTTTATTGTATTTAATATTATTGTTGTAACGTAATATGGATACAAAAAAAACATCTTGATGTCTTGAGTCAAGGACTGGAGGGAAAATGAATTTTATTCAGGTATAGCTAATTCTTTTAATGTGGTGAGTATTTATATTTCAACCACGTTTGTACCTTATTGGAAAATTGCGTCCATCAAAATTTATGTTATTTGTTAAATATTCCGAGTTGACATGTTTTACGTTTAGAATAAAATTTAAAAGACGTGGAGAATTTTTTTTATATCTTTTTATAAATACATTTTCCTTTTCAATCAAAATCTAAAATGAATGTAAATATTTCGTTAAAATAATGAGAATCTCTGAATCTCTGTCAACTTTAATTTTGTGAATAATCATTTTCCAGCCTAGGCCAGAAAACGTAAACGCAATATTGTATTGGCTGAAAAATTTATTGCTGCGTAGCAACCGCATAATAGGCGTATTACAGCTACTCGTTGCAGGCCTCGCTTACGGTCGATTTTCTGGACTAGTAAAACAAATAACTGTCTCATAAATTATTTTTAAAACATTTATAAAATCTCTAGAATAATATCTTAAAACATGTTGAGTAAATTGAATACTATCCAGTATATATCAGTCATTAAATGGCATTTAGCCACTAAATAACTTTATCTTAACCATCACAATTGGAAGTGAAAATTTTTAACTTCAGATTAATTTCATCCTTTCGCACGTATAAAAATATGTATTTGCCATTAACGTATGCCAAAGAGACATATTAACCCATTCTAGGCGTAGGAAAATAAGTATGCAGTTTAAATAACTACTGGATAACTCGAAAAATATATTAGAAAGATAGGAACGATAAAGTAAGTTGTAGCAAAAACTATTGTAACAAAAATTAGAAACAATAAAAACTTAGTGGAAAATTCTAGAAATTTCTGGCACCTTCGTTATAATAAAATAGATGATGTAATCACCAATGACTCATTGCGATAACCGATATCAGTCAATTTAATTAAGTCAGGAATGAGTCATAGCTGTGCAATCTATTACATCGTTATTATGACTAATTTCTCATTCTTCACTATTCCATCATTTTTCTAGGATTTATCTTGTTTGTATAAACAGCAGATTAAATTCCCCTAGTTTAGTTTTTTTATTAGAATCTTGTGCTGTTAGTTGCTGATTTACATAAATAGAAATATAGACGTTGTTGTTAATGCATTGTGAAATAAATATTAAAATAAATAAGTGTATATAAATATCGTAATTTTAGTAAATATAAATAAACATTTTAAAACAATCAACTAATTTCGTTACAATATGCACTAGTTCGTAAACTATTCATACGGTTAAAAGTCATACCATCGACTGTAAACCCCCACTACACCAAACAGTAGCTATTATAGAAGTACAGTTGCTATGTGCAGTGCTCAAACTCAAAATTATGTTGGACTGACAACGTTAATTACAAATACATACATATTTGGAAAGCTTTGGAGTTCACAAATAAATTTATAAGCATTTTTGGTTGGACACGTTGATGAGCATTTTCGGTTAACGTAACGCGGCTTATCTTGATTACGCCCTGCTAGCAATCGGCGATAGAAGAATGTGTTTTTTTGAAACTATTTTTGGTTTAAAATAACCACGCGAAAGGAGTAACGATGTATTTTTATATACATAGGATGGTTTTTCGTATTGTAGAAACCTCAAAATCACCCTAGTATTGTACGTAATAATACAGGGTGTTTGAAAAAGAACTCTCTAATTTTATATATAAATTTAATGGTGAAATTAAATGAAAAGTACATAAACGACTACATGCAATGAAAGAGACTACCATCAAGTTTTTTTTAATGTCAGTAAACTTCAACGTGGGATCCATTTGTTGCCCTACACACGTCGAGACGATGTTCCACTAACATATCAGGTGTAACTTTCTCAACCGCCGCGACGATTCTGATGTCAAAATGTTTTGTGGCCCCAAAAGAAAAACTCAAGTGGGAATAAGTCCGGGCTTCGTGGTGACCAATTACTTTTTTGGACTCCGAGCACACGAAACACGGATCTGTTCAGTTCTTGATCTACCTGACGATTTCGCTTTTAAAACACTACCAGTTTCCTTAAATTAGCCAATTACGGATAGTTTTTGCTGTAGGTGGTTCACCGTCATACTGACGTCTAAAATTACGTTGCACTGTTATAACAGACTCAGTTTGCACAAGTTGCGGAGTAGCTATTGCACTGCACTGAACGTCTGAACTGAACTGAGCACTGGCGCCGTTATTCTCAAGGTCAAGCAAGCCTGCCAACTGCAGAAACCGTCTCGCGTTTACGGGAGCAAAACTTGGACATAAACTAGGTGTATGTCACTTTGTACAGATTCTAGGGCACGTTAAAACTAGGGAGTTTTTTTCAAACTCCCTGTATAATTGTACCTGTCACATTTGAATGTCTTAAAACAATGGTATATTTTATAAACGATCTAGGATGTCTATTTTACAGTTTGTTAATATTTTTAACTAATTATTTCCTAATGAGGACGTTTAATATTTTAATTGCCTTAGAATTCATCACATAACTTTAGAAACACGCTAATAAATAAGACTTCTTTGTTTATTAAACTGTAAAACAAATTTGCTCGTCCTAAAACTCTAATTTAAATACTTTATATGTGGAATTAAATAGCTACATTTATTTTTAAAGTACTGTTATAATATGGAGGCTTAATTATTTTTTCCAGGATATTATCCTTCTAGTTCGTTTATTAGCGGTGAACTTTGAAATATGTATTCACATTTTTGAAATTTTTGCCGTGTATTTTATATGTAAAAATAGCCGTAGCAGGAAATACAAGACCTATCTAAATTTCTGAAAAATTAAATTCTTGGAAGTTTGCAACATATTAAGATGTTTGTAACAATTCAGCGATTTTAGACAAGGTATTTCCTCCACAATGATGCAATAGTTAATTTGATTCGGAAGAGTTGAATACAATTTTTATGCAATAGCTTGTATTCAATTTTGTATACAACATAAATATTCAATAACGAAGTCAGTGTAATATTTTGGCAATTTGTGATTAAAAATGAAGCTCTCTTTATGACTATTTAGGCCTACATTTAAATTCATGTAGCGACACTACGATTATTACAAACGTTCGTGATGAAATTGAGGAACCGACACACTGAGAAGTTATGAAACAAGGTTACTTGTTCAACAGATGTGAGATACAGTGAAACTTGAGCTTATTGGAGATTAATAATTGATATAAAAATGTAGGCACTTGAAAGCTTCATGATAATGAACATATGGTGTTTCTAGCGCGGTAAATTTTTTTATCTGTGACATCCAGCACTCGAGTCATTGTTACTAAAATTTAAAATAGATTTACTGAAGCAGATATCAGAGGTTCAGTGGTTGGCGAATCTGATTCTGAACCTAGAGGTTGCGGGTTCAAACCCAAACAATGTCGCTAAAAATTCCGGCTAAATTCGATAAACATGACGAACCCAAACGATCCTAAAACGTTATCTACAAAAAGAAAAATTTCGATGAAATTTGTTTGGTGTTTAACGCCTCACTAGATTTCGATGATTTTGCTTTAGCAAGTACTCGAAAACAATATACATGAAAGTTGCGTACCTTTCGTCATTTATTAACAAATTGACCATGAAACTTATGTCAACACTTATCGCCTTCATTTCTTTTTCATCCAAACTTCTGTTTTCAACTTCTGGAACTGTTTCAATTACTGATTTTTGGGCTTTAGTTATTTGTGTTTCACTTTCGCAAGTTGATTTAAACAACCATGCAGCCAGAGTTACAATAGTGTCGCAACGCAATGAGACGGAATCTGAAACCCATCAGGAGAGATGGAGTCGGGATGGATACCATCTCAGTCTATTAATTGCAAAAATTTCAAAAACGTAAAAAATTAATGTTGTTGAAATAATGTATTTGCAATGTTTGATTAGTTCACAAATTTATGTGTTTCTTTTAATATTTTTTATGAAGCAGTTATCACTGCGTTCCTGTGTGCAGAAGTTATTTTCCGACCATGTGCAAGGTTGACTAAAAACCGATATAAAACATTAAGAAGCGTTTCCAGAAGTTACATTGATACAAGAAATAAGTTTTCGGATGGCCTTGCTAAATATCGGTCGAAATTTACCAGCAAGTTCAATGAATTTCGCTGTTATTACTAGTATTGTCGTCTCTCTCTAATTTATATATTACTGCAGGTGTCGGATAGAGATGGACTTAATACTTTGAAACTGTGGGCACTAAACACGTTGATAAATTTTTTGGTTTGAAACCATTTTAAAATTTAATTCATAAATCAGCCACTAGGCATCAAAAAGAGTTGTCAGTGATACTGTAAATGTTTTACCAATTAACGCGAAAAGCTTGGGATAAGAAGAAATACATCGACGTATTTCTCTCTGAATTTTAATGCACCACCGTAGCTCAACCAAGATATTTAATGGCCCTGGCGCTGTCAAAGTCGGTTTGCATTTGCTGTATACCCTGTATATTCAATTCAAAACCTACCCTCCTATGTACAATGCGCCACCTTAGATACCTTCGCAGATTTATTCAGATTCCTATGTCAATGTTAAATAGAACAATCATATGTCCTGACGCAATTATATTACGAACAAGGTCAAAGTTATAAAGTTATTTATGTTTAATAGCATAATTTACACGAAGAGGCCCTTCGGATAAATGAATAATTACGGACTATAACTTATCTAATAATATCAAAATGCTAGATTTTGGTTACTTCCTTAACATACAATGCACGTTTTTAAATGTGACAGATAAAATGTATTTAATACTAGTAAGGAGCAAACACTTGCCACGTAGCAATTCGAATGAGTGTATTTATTAGAAACGTGACAAAAAAATCTTTGACCGCCTAGCTCTAAAGTTATCGGCAGAGTAGGGGTAGGTCTGATGTTCTTTTTGGTCT
>JAHWXV010015663.1:0-25669 GCA_024586415.1 Phrixothrix hirtus | reverse complement strand
TATATATATATATATATATATCAATGATACAGTATGGCAGAGCCATCTATTGTTTTCTTAGGAGTTTATATTGAAATAAATAAGTAGATTCCTCCTAATACTAATGGCACGAATTTTGAACCAACTATTCACATAAACGTTTTTGTGTTCTCTAGATATTTAAGGGTTAGATATCAAGTTAATAGATTCTATCTCTATGTGTTAGATATGATGTTTACATTAACGTTATTTTTATACAAATAAATGTAAATTAATTAAGTTCGATTTAATGCTATAAAGAATAGATTGTCATATAACATTTTTTTAAGTTAAAAGCAACTGAATAAGTGTTTCATAATCAACTCATGGAAACATTATTGCAATAATACAACTTTTTCAAAAAATTGAGTTTTTTTCGCTCCAGATGGTACTGAATACCTTAGCAGTAGTCTGTGGGTATTTTCTCTCACTTCTAGTGACAACTGTCGAAGTGCTGTGTTGATTTGCACTTTTGAAACTACGTTTAATCCGTTAAACGTTTTACGCAACAATTGTGATAAATTTTATTTAAAGATAAAAGCGAGATTCCTCAACCTTTTCCACGGGCGGTGTGTTTTGAGGCAGATCGTTCCATTTGTGATTACTGCAAGTAATACAAATTAATCAACCAATGAATTTAAGCGAACACGAGGCAGTGCGAACAGTAGTTTTATTGCATAACGGATATTCTCGGAGTTATGCTGCCAATTGGATAGATAAGCATCGATTTACAATGGATCGCTGTCAAACGTTTCCGTGAAACAGGTACTTAACCCAGATACATAAATCATACAAGTTGCAATGTGTATAAGCTGTCGTCTTTCGTATAAACTGACGAGCAAACAAATGTTTGCACGTGCATATACTTAAAATGGCAGAAGAAAGCCTCCTGGCATGTTTCGGTTTAATGTGAATCTCGTTAGAGGAATACTAAGTAATGAATCCATATTAATTACCTAGTACCTTACAAATATTATGGAGTGATTTCTCCATTATCATAAAATTCCAAATACTTGTAGCAACCATTTTTTATACCTACTTAATTACTTGAGATGGATGTCATTAGAAGAATTTTTCTTAAACTAAGTTTGCATGGCATATGCGTAAAAAAAGACGATTACAGTTAGGATGTCGTTTGCATGCGTCTCTTTGATGACACTCAACTAAGTCGAAACGTACAGGCTTTGCGTGTGACATTCCAAGACTAGATCCTTGTAGGCATTAGCTTTACCTTTCAATTATTTGAAAAGTTACAACTTAAATATTGCACAGTGTAATACATATCCTACGATTTAGCTTTGGCTAACAGTTACTTATTATTTTACTAAACTTTTCTTATACAAATGCTAGATCGTAAGTATCGATAGCTACAGATAATTCACTGAATAATTTGTACAAGTCAAAATTTCATTAAATTAAAAGGGGAACAGCAAGTCTTTCAGTACATCCATCACATCGGTATTTCTAAGAATATTGCTTCATGTTGGGATCGAAATCATAAATTTGAAATTACTAAGCAAGTAACTGTATCTATTTGATATATAAATAAGTTTAGCTTGAAATTTCCATTATAATCACATACCTGTTTGGGAGCCTGTAAATGTCCCTCTTTGGAATTGCTGCGAATTAAGTAGTCCTAGAGCCCTTGGCATTAAGATCTATACGACTACTAGATTTCATAATTATATAATTTTCTACTCAAGAATATTTCATGCGGTTTAGATTTAATCGGATATCCGACAGGAGAAATGGCTATTACATAGGGTACATCGAGAGAAAAAGAAAATATTTCCAAAATGTGCTCAAGACGAGAAAAGTAAACCTATATTATGTTTAAGTTTAATTTCCAGGCATTATTGAGATAATTTGTACTTCAGCAGAAGACATCTTCGGAGATTTTTGCGAACGTCATTCTCTACCATCTAATAGTCATGTACTAAAACAAATATTTTTTCGTTTTAAGAAAATTTATAGTTTATTCTATTTATTTATTGCGTATATCCGCCGGCCTCTTTGAGTTTTAAATCAATTTACGTTAAATTCCTAATATTAAATATATAATTTCCCGAGAAATATTCTATTAGCGTGACAAAGGTTCGTTGCTTTCTATTATTTTAATTATAAAACAAATATCAAGCATAATATTTAATTCATAAACAGTTTTAAATACTGTCATTATTTGTGGTAAGAAAGTATTAAGAGAAACATTTATTGCAAATGAGCCATATATAGAATTTAGTTTGGATTATTTTAATTTACTTAAGGCTTTTACTAAAAGTTTTATTGTTTAAGTGACCGCTGTATTTTATATTTACTTGACTTGTGTAAATTATATATTATAATCTACAAAAGTTTGACTTGTTAATTAGTATGGATTTAGAATAACCTACATGTCATTTCTAAGACTCAATTAAGAAAATTTTACGTATAAAGTTTAATGGAACCAGTTTATTATACAGCAATGTACGGCAGACTTTGAAAAATTGTATTTTCTTTCAACCTTTATCGATTCACGAATTCTTTTCTTGTCAACAAAGCTTTACATTTTCTTAGAAACTTACTGAGCATATTTTGTGTTTTTTAGTCAGTTCAATCTTATATAATATTAACAATTTATGGCTTAACATTCATTATTTTACAGTATTATATGAAGAATACCCAGACTATGACTATTAAAATGGTTATCTTACACTACAGAAGCTTTTGACACAGTATTGTAGCGGAAAGATTTTACCCGTCAATATTGGGTAAGTTGAGGAACTTCAATTATACTATTTCACTCTTTAACTTCAACACTGTAATTTCCAAACTTGCAAATTCTTTTATCTTAATGTTAATATACAAGGGGTTCTATAGTTTTATTTTATGATATTATGTACCATACATTCAATGGCTATGATTCTTTTGACACCTGTATCAACCGTTGTATAGCTACAGATTTATTATTAATTGACTCTACCCTTTATTCGAATTTTCTTATAAGAGATACTGTTCAATTCTCTATAAATGTATAAATTGCAACTGAAGTAGCTTTATAGCGAAGTCTAGAAAATTATGACATCTTAGGCTTTCAAATGTTAGTCAGTAAATACGAATTCCTTTAGGCTCTTCTTGTAAATCGGCTAGCGTCCATAATTCTTTAATATTCTCATATATGGCAAATCTATATACATTTCTTACTAAGCAGTTATACTACGATACACTATACATCTATGGAAATTCCAAATAAACTACTGAGCTTAAAGTAAATTAAAACGTCAATTCATAACTATCCATTATAATTTAAATAATTTTAAAATTTGTCTGATGTAAGATTTAAAGCAACCATTGTATTTTAATCGACAGCAATTACAAGATACGTGTATAAATGGGAAATTATGTCTTACTTATCTGTACATTTGATAACATATGAATTTATAGTTAAAGAATTATTATTACTTTAGAGCAGAAGTAAAGCAATAATAGTAACAATTAATTATTAATAACCATATACTAGAACGTATATAAAATTGGTTCTTTTAAATAAGAGATACATACTTATTAATGTAGATAATTGAATATTTATAATTTAAATTTTTTTTTGTACTTGCTTCAACAATTGCGTCACTAAGAAGTATTTAACAGATGTAGGTTCAAGGTTCAACACATCGGTACCAGTTTGTCAACCAGAATATTAATTACGATTAACTAATTTCTGCCATTCTATATCTGGCTTAGCAATTAACTTAACTTCCAATACATAAAAAGAACAATAAAATACGAGAAAAAAACCTGTAATGTGTGGATTAACAAAGGAATTGTTAACAACAAAAAACATTCCTGTATAAATTTTTATAAAATAGCAACAGCTTGTGAGAGCATTACTCAGACAGATTTATAAATTTTAATGCAATATTATGGTAGCGTGGCAATTAGATTATATTGCTGCCATGATAAAATAATTCTTTTTTTTAAAGAAAAAGGCACGATAAATGTTACGCTTCGTATTTACATTTCTTTATGAAGCCAAAATTCGAAACTATATTATCGACTTTCAACAAGTCACCTAGTGAATTTAGGAAACATTAAGTAAAGTTTGCTAGAATTTCACCAAGGTAATACTACATAAAAGGTGGGAGCGCAATTAGAACTAATAATGTGATTCCAAGATAAAAAAGAAAACGTAAATCATTAATGAAATGAGTAAAGGTATCACTAAAACAAATTAAATTAAATCGAAATTAATATAGTACCAATAAGTTAAATGAATTTATTACTAAAGCGCTATAAAACGAAATGGTTCGAAAGTTATTCGTTACATATACAAAGGATTTAAGTCATAAAATTAATTATTCGGGTCTCAAAACCTTAGAAAATATTTACAATACATCTCCTTATAATAAATAAAGAAAAAGTTCCTCCTAAAAAAGGTGCGAATTTTAAAAATTAATTCGGCACAAGTGAAAGCCATGAACCTGTAATATGAACAATTCTAAGGTTTCTCATCAAAAATTTTTAACCTAACTAAGTAGGTAAAAATATAAAAGTTTGTATTTTCAAATAGCGTGACCCAGAACCAGCAGATCAATGGTTTCGCCCTAGTGGGGCTCATAAGTGCTGGGTGGCTCGACACGCTAGTTGAAAATGCAAAACTTCCTTTTAAACACATAAACCTGTGTGGGTGTCGATGACAAATAATGGCAGAGCCATCTATTGTTTATATTAGGAGGCATTTTAGTATAAATAAAATAAAGAAAAGATTCCCCCTTTCAACCAGCGTGTCCATGCACCCAGCACTGATGAGCCTCACTAAGGTGAAACCATTGATCTGCTGGTGCTGTGTCGCGCTGCTTGGAAATGTAAACCTTTATGTTTTTACCGATTTAGTCAGGTTAAAAATCGTTTGGTGAGAAGCCTTAGAATTGTTCTTATTACAGTTATTTGGATTTTCATTAGTGCCGAATTAATTTTTAAAATTCATGCAATTTTTAGGAGGAATCTTTTCTGTATTTTATTTATATTAAAATATCTCCTAATATAAACAATAGATAGCTCTACCATTATTTCTCATCGACACCCACATAGGTTTATGTGTTTAAAAGGAAGTTTTGCATTTTCAACCAGCGTGACGAGTGACACAGCACTGATGAGCCCTACTAGGGCGAAACAATTGGTATGCTGGTGCTGCGTCACGTGTTTGGAAATGCAAACGTTTATATTTTTACCTATTTAGTTAGGTTAAAAATATTTTGGTGGGAAGCCTTAGAATTGTTCATATTACAGTTTCATGGCTTTTCACTTGTGCCGAATTATTCTTTAAAAGTCGTGCCATTTTTAGAAGAATCTTTCCTTTATTTTATTCATACTAAACTACCTCCTAATATAAACAATAGATGCCGTTATTTGTCGTACATCTATTTTTTTAATTTTTTTCTATTGTGGGGGACAGTAGTACCAAAAATTATAAAATAGATTCAAAACTTGGGTAATAATTATACAATTCGATAGATTTTTAAAATAAAAGTAGTTGAGTAGATTAGGGTCGATAAATTTATTAAATATATTATCGTTTGTATGTATAAGTCAGAGTGCATATGTGAGTGTATATAAAAGTAACTGTATAACTTTTAGAAGATTTTATTACAGTTCGTATATCGGAGGATTATTTAAAGCTCAATGTTTACTTTCCAGTGGTTTTCAAAATATTTCCACTAGAATTTTGTTTTTAAATTAACCTATAACAGCTATCCGCTTGAATAATGCACATTATACAACTTACGCTCGTGCGTCAGAAATAAATTGTAAAGAAGCCGGCTTGCTCACTTTTCCAATTAAATTTCAAGACATTTAATAATTAATAAGAGCATGTCGTTTTTAAACGAGAAAAGTCTCATTATTTGCTATTGTTTAATATTTAAAAAGAGAACCAGCGAGCAAAATTAATATGAAAGGTATACACCGCAGCATCCCTGATAATTTACTTATTTAAGGTAAAGATTGTAAACGAATGCTATTTTATTTTTTATAACATTGCAGACGATTCTTTTTAAATTATAATTTTATAAAATTGCTTTTCTTCCAGTGGCTTTCAATTTATCTATCAACAATTGTAATTCTATATTCATTACTTTTAACTTAAATTAATTAGTTTTTATAAAAACAATTTTGGTATTCTCCAGTAAATCAAATAAAAAAATAAATACTAACAATATTTCCAAGAATTAGACAGGTTTATCTAAATTTGACGAAAAAAACTTTTAGATATTACTAATCTTGCACTTTTACGATACTAATTCCTTTAGTTCAACAATAAACATCCATATTTCGTTGCTAATATACGTTGACTTTATACACAAAATAATTTTATAAGCATACCAAAAATTCAAACTGAACACAGGTGGGCTTGAAAAGCATCACACCCTTATGAATTTGTAGCGACGTTTTCTAAGAACCAAAATAAATATGAAATGGCTTGATATATTAGCTGCTATGTACCTTAATGTATATTATAAAATATGCACGCTACGTTAATTCGCGAAATATTTTATTTAGTAACATATTAGCTTTGAAATGGTTTCTACCACTCTAGAAGTCTCTAAATTAAGGCGATAGTAACAAAACTATTATAATTTTGAAATCCCAAGTACTGCTTATTTGTACTGAAGACTTACAAATCTTTTAAATGACTTAAAAGCATTGACAGGAGAGTTCTATCTATAAAAGCAGCTGCTTTGCAGTGGGGACAGGTATAACTTCGTTAGGCTGTACTAAAAGAAAATATAACCTTTAGCTGTATTATAAAAGCTTTCCGAAACACTATCTATTTAGTTAAATGTGAATAATTACTTATTTATTTTCTAACAATTAGGATTAAAGATCTACACTGTATAATATATATCTAAATCGCGGTAAAAATTGTTGAGCATTTCAATATCTTATCTATGGTCGTACAAGGCACTTTCCTAGGACGTAACTTATGGGGCTAACTTCGGACTTGTTTTCCATTTAGTACTAGAAAACATCTAAAATAGTATGCTGGTATGGTAGCTAAAGGTATTTAAGGCTATAGTTTTATAATATTGGTTGATTTAGTTCGCGTCACAGTCAAGTTACTATAAATGATTTATTATGCCTAATGAACCAGCATCGTGCATGGGTGCATGCAATAGTTGAGAAGGTGGAGCCTTGGTATTGGGTTTTGCCTACCTCGCTTGGGAATCGCATGATTGGTGGTAGCAGTAGTAGTAATGAATCTGCTTTTAATATTACGTTCAAGCATAGACCTTGACTCAATGAACCTCGTATTCCAGTAAAATAAAATTACTTCTTTGCTATATTTAATAGTATATTATATACCAAGTCACTAATGTCCCTCTTTTAATCCCGAGATGGAAGTTTATTTCTCGTGAGAGACATAATCTCTCGATGGATTAAAAATCAATTGTATGTACATTATTTTTTGTACTTTTGAATAATTATAAATCAAAAGGGTCAAATAAGGCAAAACTGCATCATTTAACATTGACAGTTTATTCCATTTATCAATTTATGCTTCACATCAAATGCTATTTAGATTTTACTTACTAAGCGCTATAGTAGTGCTTTAAGCAGTATATAATTTTAATTGGATAATTTCTGTAGCTATAGATTTACTTTGCTTATGGAGTATTAAATCTGCTTTATCTCCATTGGGGCTAAACTGAAGTTTTAATACCTTGAGATTAAAAGTGTCGCGTTAGTCCTGAAAGTGCAAAAAGATTATTTAAGTCCATATGTGACCTTAATATATACTGTTATTTCTATTCTACATATTAAAGATATTAAAAAGCTAATCAATTAATTCATTTTTTATTAATGTTATCAAACTTCAACAGAAGGTCAATAAAGGAACGTATACACATGTGATTCTTAATAGCCGTTATTTGGAAGACCGAACAAGATTTGGAAAATCCTCTCAGATATTTAACAATTACAAAAATTTGATAACTAATATAAAGGAAATGGGATCTATCTTAAAACTTTCCCAATAGAAGGGTTTAATAAAGACAAAATTGTGTAACTTGGAAGACTATGTACTGATAATAAAGTAAATGTGATAATTCTTCAAGAAAGTCATATATAGAGGGAAGCAGTACCATTTCAAAAAGGCTCAATTACGGGTTCCACGACAATTGACTGGTTAAATAGTCCAATTCATCGTTCCGCTAAACATATTAAGAAAAACATTATAGACTACCAAAATGTCCACAAGGAGATTATAAGCGGTATTTATGTCATTATAGCCCCAGTTGGTAACCTAAATGTATCAAATATATACCAACAACTAAATATAGTGTGGCCAGAAGGTTTTACTATTACTTATCCGCATCCAGCAATTTATGTTGGTATTTTTAACTGCGACAGCTCATAATGGGGATATGCAGATAATTACAGAAATGGCAATACTTTGTTAGAATGGATGGCGATTAATAACATTTATGATGCGAAAGGAAAAAAATTTTAGGTCAACGAAGTGGCAAAGAGATTATAATCCAGATTTATGTTCTGTAACCACCTATTAAGATCGTAAACCCCTTAATCGTTCTAAACAAGTACCGAATCTTTCGACGAGGTCGATACCAACCATCCTTCTTAAAGATTGATCTCCAACTTTCTCTAGTTTCTTCATTCCAAAGACCTCGTTAAAATCTTCAAAAAGAAAACTGGAAAGGTTTTATGAATGTGGTTGATTCAGATCTTAGATGAATAGATCCATTATTTAGTGATTATGATAGATTCGCTGGAGTAGTTCAGAGTGCTCGAAAGAAATTTATTGCTAGAAGTTTTCGTAAAGAATATAGTCCAGGTTCGTCTAAAGATACTAATAAACTTTACAAAAAACATAAAAGTAATCCAACCCGAGAAACTGCAGATAAAATTTTAAAATCAATAGACAGAGAAAGAATTGATAAGTGGAAAAATCTCCAAAACTTTGAAAGCTGAAAGTTCTTTTGGGTCTATAGCATCGAGATCAGTAAACATGTCAAATACTGTTAAAATACCTAAGCAAGGGGTTAGAAGAATGAAAAATTCTTTACATACTCTAAGGGAAGAAATGCCACCTTCCAAAGAATTACCTAAGGCTTTTACTGAATGAATAGTGCATTAACGTGTATCAACACTGAAAAAGCTGCTGGTTTACATGGAATCTACCCACAATTTGTCAAAAACCTGTGAAGTTATGCTGTAAATTGGTCTATTACATTTTCTTAAAAAAACGAAAATAATTGCAATCTTAAATCCTGGCAAAATCGTAGATGATCCATACAGCTATAAACCAATTGGTCTTCTATATGTTACTTATATACTTCTAGAACGACTTTTGCATAATACAATATACCCAGTTAATGCAAAATTATCATCTGTAGAACAAGTAGGTTTTTGCAGTTCAGGAAGATGCCGTAATCAAGTTTTAATGTTAACAAGGCATATGAAAGCAGGTTTTACAAGACAGTTAAAAACAAGGTGAATATTTCAAGAAATGGTGTCATTGCCCCAGTACGCAAAAAAACGGTAGTTAGTTGTTTTAATTTAAATAATCATGAAAAGAATCATATCTTAAAAATCCGAATGAATAATAATTTAATAGACCACATATCTTGGTGTTACTTTGAATTCCTTCTTGGCATATAACTAAAGCAAGAACTGAAAACATGCAACAATATAATACGCAAATACATTGGAAGAATCTGGGAGCTCAATTTAGATACACCGCTTACTTCCGATTTGTTATTAGCTTCTTCTACTGCAAAATATTGCTGCTGAGTTTAGATGAATTTCGCTTCCTTGGTTGCCTTTCTTGTCCAATTTTGTTCTATCACAAATTCTTCGAATAGCTGCTATGAAAAGAGAACAGGCCAAAAATACCAAGTGACCAGATCTTGATCGATCTGCGCCATCCCCCAACTAAACTTATTTGGTCCGAAAATGTTTTATAATAAAATTTTAACAAAACAAGAATGGTGTTTCTGTAATGTTTTTAACCAAAAATTAATAGAAGACTAATATAATTATACCGAGATTTGATTTACTAAGCAAAATGCGAAGTAAACTAATCCGAACCAGATCAGGTCATTCCAGAGTTAATTCTGTTATACCGCGGGAATTTAGTGGATATTCCAGAGTGTTCTTGCAAATGGGGAATTTAAACAGGAGTTCTTATTGGAAACGATTGCCCTTTTACTAAGTTTGAGTTCGACCAGAAGGACGAATCAGCTTCGCCATGATTCAAGTCTGTTCTAGATTCATGAGCAATAGCTGGCTCACCACATGTGTGCTTTCACAACCAACGACGGTGCTATTGATATTGATATAGAACCTTTGATTTTTCACATTTAAATTCAATGTCACACACGCGTTTTCCTAGTACATTGTAGCATTTTAAACTTTTAGTTTTATAAATGTTTATAACCAGGTAATAATTATACATACGAATATCCTGTTAATAGACAAGATTGGTTATGAGCACTTCACGATTTAAAATATGTAAAATACAGTATTCGTAAAGTTATTTACAATTTAGTGCTGATTTTTTAGTTGATTTTCTACAAGAAAATACGCATAGTCTGTTTTAAAAAATTGTATTATATTCAAATAAGTAATCGAAGAATATTGGAAACAATTATATCCATCAATGTCAGGTAGTTCAAATAAACCAAAAGAGTAACATATAGCGGACATAAATTGTATGCAGAACGAGTTCAAAAGTTGTCGGCAAGTTATAAAAAGGAAAATAAAAACAATCCTAATTTGCAATGCAATGATTATTTAAAACAATAAAAAAAACGTAAAGTAAGTGACATTGAAGAATCAGTTGCGCAGTCACCTCGTTTACAAAGTATGCCAAACTTAGGTGATACATTTAATAAAAGTTTGATGAATAGAATTGATAATGTATTAAACTCACAAGAAGGAGAAAATATGGATACGATGGCGCAAAGATAAGTACTTTGTACTGATTCTGGTTTGTTGCATGATTAGGTGTAGTTATTATACCTCGCATAGCAAAATAGTTTTTAAGTTGAGGTATGGTTCCGATTTTCCATAAGTGTTTTTTCTCCCATGAGAAGCCGTAACTACAGTGGCACTACGCGCTGACGTCGCACGGTGGCAGATTCGATAGCTGCAGTACCTCCGGTTGCCTAGGCAGCTGGAATCAGCGCCAGAAGCGAGATTCCAAATGCCGTCGGAGATGTTCTGCCCAGCCCCTCATTGAGCTGACGGTTCTACTTTAGAATACCTAATCTTGTTTTCTAACATGCTCTTACATTTCTTTGCATTGTCACTCTCTTATGGACAGTTAAATTAAACGATCTGTGCATACGAACTTTATAGGCTACGTGCAGAGGCTTATTCAACCCATATTTTTGGTTGGCGCTGAACAAAAAATTCATCCGTAGTACTCAATTTTTATAGACTTGCGAATTTGACGATTTTTACGGTTCACGATCGTGCTAACCCCTGGCACTCATTTATCCGACATTAAGTCGTATAGATATATTCAATCCCCGAATGGCTTTCAGATTTTGTGATACATTTTCATATAAGTGAATTAACCTGCTCTATGAACTGCTAAGAGAACCAATGTTCGTGTTATAGTGAAATGCGGACCAACAAACTGTATAAATTATTAGATAAAAATTTCTGTAAATAGCAACATTCAGCTGAATAGTAAACATTAATCTGACTAAATGCTAAATACTCTGTTAAGTCAAAATGTGTTAAACAGTAGCAACCCACAGATTAAATTTAAACAAATAAGAAACCGTTAGTAGAATGGTTTCCAAGAATTACGTAAGTTTAAACTTTGGAACGGATAAAGAAGAAAAATCTCCCGAAAGGTCTCACAGCTGTAACAGCTGCAAACGGCCGAGCTAGACGCACCTGATTTTTCAGAAATCCGCGTTCGATGCAATAACCGAATAATTAGTAGCAATGCAATTCTGAAAAAATATTCAACGGAAAGAAAAGCATAATAAAACGTAACTATAATTACTAGTTGAAGACTCATGTTAAAAAATTTACGGCATGGATTCGATTTTAGATTCAAAAATCACATTTAATTAGTTTACTCATTAACAAATGGAGTAGATTTCACCAAATTTTAGCAAAAGACCAAGCATTAAATTGCTCAAGTTTTGCGCAGTGCAAAAGTCGATATTTTGATATGTACAAAAATTATTAAATTATATTAGAGCGAGCGGAAAAACAAAAACGATGTGTCCCCTCGTTAGCATTTTTAGTATAAATAGAAGCCGAGCACCGCTACTAAATTAGGATTTATCACGACATGCCCTTGTACTTTAGATTACCTACGTTCTCAACCGAGAAAGAGCTGGTAACGAATCTTCATTATACTTTAGCTGCTTGGGTGGAGCTCATCGCTGAATACAACAGAAGCTGTCACGAAGTCGCTTGTACTTTGGACTACCTGGCCTTAGTTCTAACCGAAGCCATAAAGAATTTACTACGATCCTCCTTTGTACTTTCGACTAGTTGGATGTAGTTTTAAGCGAGAAGGAGCTCTTCTGCAGACTAAAAGGACTGACGGTGACAGTTAGCATAACAATCAGGAAATGTAGTCCATGACACGCAAAAATTAACTGCACAGGGCTCAATACTAAAGGCTAAGTTAATGGTTCTTGTAAACAAGCGGAACCGTGACAAAATTCGTGTTAAAAACGTTTATATACAGAAATAGGCTAAGTTGATAACCAATTTGATGTTGATCAAACCTACAAAGGTTGTGGTAAACATAAAACTGGGCATGCCTGAACCAATGCAATAAAATCTAGCCTACATCACACTACGGATTTGTACATAAGAACACGCGTTTGGTGTAACCCAAACACTGCAAGTCAATTTATACTGTTAGCGATAACGATAATATTACAAATTATACACACTAAACAATTTAGCGGAAGCATGGTGCCATAAATCTTTGTATATCCAAATACTCTGTTTACAAGCGCCTAAAGCACCTCTTTACGGTTGAATCAAATTAAATAAAAACGCCAACAAGCAAGCCGTAGTACAACGACGTCTTCAATTTTTAACGTCGAGAAGTGCAAAAATGCGAATCTCGGTAAATAAACAATTGGTATTGTAAACAGATTAATAGACCAAGTTTTAGTCTAGGATAAATATAAATGTATATATGTCCATCCTATTTCCTTTAACAAATGTATGAAGATATATTCTATCTTTATAACTGAGTCCAATAAATAGCTAGAAACGTCTAAAATTTTCTCAGCAGCGATCAGTAAATTAAGTTTCCAGGAGTAATAAAAGTAATGACAAATAAACATACAAAGTGTAGCAATTTGAAAGTGATTGAGTATTTAAAAAATTGAAAATCAGTTTAAACAGCGCTAAAATAGCAAACAAACAAGTTTAAGAAGTATATAACAAATAAAAATATGCAGAGTAAGACTAAAAGGCAATTTCTAGTAAAATTGTCTACCATTTTAATAAAACGTCCAATAAACAAATAATAATTTAGCTTGCGCCTGGACCATATCTCGACCGGGGTTACCCAAAAGTATAATACATAATCGAGACCGAGCTAAAGTGCCATTATAAAATTAAGCTCACTTCGCTGAGAGGTGTACCATACGCTCGTATACTGCCTTTAGAGACATAATGATGAAATCTTCCATTCTTAGCTTTAATTCAAATTGTGTTTTTGAAACTAAGCGAAGCTAAATTGCTTAACATTGTGCTGATTGCTAAATAACGTTTAACTATAAAAACATCTAAAGAAGTCTTAATATATATGAGCTTGCAAATAAACTGCCTTCTTTTTATGCAACCTAGTTCAATGGCTTATCTATTTATTTAGTAGTTTGCAACCAAAAGGCACAATTATTGAAGATATTCAAAATATCTTCCCTAAGAAGAAATTTAGCAAGATTTCAAAGGAACCTGATCGTGCTTAAATTGTTGCGTAAACTTTTACTAATTTTCTATTGTAGTTCAAGACTATTTACAGTTTTCACATATACAAATTATTTAATACAAGCATCCAAAGGGATTAAGTTGTGAAATGGCGACTCATAACCTTATCGGTCTTCCAAAACGTTCTAATTAACATAATCTCAGCCTGTTCCTAATTACTAAGCTAAATAGTTACAACTAAACATCATGTATGTAGTTTTTGAAAGAAAACTGGTTTATATAAATATTTGTAATAATATATAATAAACATTTAAGGATACTAACTAAACGTTGTAAAAGCTGAAGATCTCCTTGAAAGACCTGAATGTCTAGATCTTAACCTGTTGAATATTTATCCTAAAGCTGTGAATGACTTGGGCGAACTAAAGGGCATGGTTTAGAAATTAGAAGGTCTATTTTTTGTGACACGCCTTTATTTTCTAATTTAGAAAGTGTTTTTTTGTTAATAAGACACCGGCTGTTAACGGGCTTGGTTCTCAGAAAGTTCAGTTCAATAGGTGCCTTTACTTCCCAGATCTTATTATAACTACAACTTGCAAAATCCCTGTTTACAAGATACTCATTAATATTCTTCATCATCGAATAGCAATTACTTTAACGTTTTGTTCAAGGGAATTCTAGTGTTTGCCCTGTAAAATTTTGACTGAGATGAATGATCTTCTCAGTACCATAAATCTTCAAATAGAATTTTATTTACGTGTGCTCTACAGGAATTAGTATTTTCGCCTGGACTATCACATATATTTTGCTTTTTCATTATTAACTATATAGGCCAACGAAAAGAACATGTGCTCATACAACTAGGACCGTGTTTCAAATATTTGATTACGACCCCTTCGGAGGGTAACCATATGACCCAAAACCGTAAATAAACACCAACTTTGTTTTGCCCAGAACATTATCTATCCAAAGTGTTATAGTTTCAGCACCTCGAGGATTTACACGAAAAGAATGAGACGTACCAATCAATTTTGTTCTTCTGAATTGTTTTAATGCGACAAAACAGCATATGGCATTATTACATCACCAGTATGTTTGGTATTCATTTTGTATGGGTCTGCCGAATGGATTATATTTCTTGAATCACTCAATCTTGCTGCATCAATAGAATATTCTGTTCTTGATCGCTTTACATTTTTACTTTCTCTTAACCTATATAAAATAAAGGTAAAAGCGAGGTATTGTGCAAACAGGCGCGCGTGTGCTAGCGTACCCGCATATGTGTATGCGTACGTGCCTGCGTGCGGGCGTGCGTGCACGTGCGAGTGTTAACGTATGCACGTATGTATGTGTACGCGTGCGCGTGTGTGTCGCAGTGTGCCTAGGATATTTCAAAAATGAAAAGGTTTAGATAAATAAAACTTTATATTTAAGTTTAGGGTCATCTGCACATTAGGATTAAAATGTGATTAAAAAGTGTCGCTTTACTCTTCTCATGTTGTAGTTTTTTGCAATTTTCGCGCAAACGGATACAACGATTTTTTTAAACGTGCTACGTTTCTTTCGCCTATAATGCTCTTTTATGCGAAAAATCAGTTTCTCTTGGAAAATACGTTGAAGCAGTAGTATAGGTGACCCTTTCAAATATAATTCCTAAAATAAAGGTAAATTATAATTTATTCATTGATAGACACTATTTGTATATCTATAAAGCGTAAGAAAAAGACGTGTGTTGAATCACACCAGATATTATTGGTATTGGTTGCACGTAATGCAGATACCGCAGCCATGTGCCATGTTGTCTTTGGAATGTTCATGCTTCTTCAACGTCGCACGTTTTTCACACTATTTGTGTCTAATCTTGGTAAATACAATTTCCACTTTGCTTGTTATCGATGATAATAATCATAGGAACATGAAAAGTTTCCATGTTTCGTTTTGAAATCTACGTAGATGAATGCCACTTTGACACCATAGGTAAATATTTTCTTCGTGGTGCATGGTAACCAACAATTGCGGAATGGCAGGACGCTATCTAGTTACTACCTTATCAATCTTCTTTTTGGAAAGAGATTTACCCGTCATGTCTTGTTTATCGGTAGTATGATCTCAAGAAATAGATAATACATTGTATATAACTTTATCATTGCTTGGATAAGTTCAAGCATTGTTGAATAAAGCTTTTCCAAATTTGTTTTACAGAACCTTCTTAGTTTTCGGGCGATATCTATGTTTCTTTTCTTCGGAGGTTTTATTCTTTTTGAATTACTTAAACATAAATTGTCAAGGTTCGTCTCAATTTCGTTTCCAATAAGCAAAAGTGATATCGTTTCTCCATTTTTCTGATATTATTTCCTTGCTGTGTCCTTTGCATTTCACTCACCATGTTTAACTATAAAAGCCTCTTTACGCTTTAATCCCTGGCATTTTCCTTTCTACCGCCTATTTTGAAAAACTTTGCCTCAATCTCATTTTTCCTTGTTTTGCGAAGTTGTCGGCGTTAGTGTAAGGTTCAATACAGCGACTCCCAAAATCCGCTGCGCTCTCTTCAGCTTCTTCTACAGTTTCAGTGGCTACATTCGAATTTTGTTTATAGTATGTATAATCACATTTTTACAATCTCAGTAGAAAGGTCAATTTCAACTTTTATTAATTCCTTACAAGATTTAGCTCCATCGAAAGGATAAACGATAAAATAGATTATGATTACGATGAAAAGTTCTTTTTCAATTACTTCTTCACAGTCACCATGTCATAGCATTCTTTTGGTTATCGACAAAAGAAAAACTGCTATCGGTATTGTTAGTCAGACAAAAACACGAATTGCTAATGAAATTTTTCTAACATGAATGTATAGCTACGGCTAGATTTAGTTATGAAGGAACTACAATGTGATTTTTCGTTACCTTCTGTTGAAGATTTATTAGTAATTTCTTTCAAATCCTTTCGTCCAATATTATAAGAGTCATATATTGAATAACAGCTACAATTACTTATACAAACTGATCACCTGAGGAGGAAAAGGGGGACCATTGTTGGTGCTTACAGTTTCTAATATACATGTATATTTATTTGATTAGGAAAGTCTGCCATAAATTTTTAGTTGTAGACAAGAGTTCTTGATATTAAATAGTTGGTTTTTAGAAATTGATAAGTAAACATCTTATGTTGAGAGATTTTATATGTGTTTTAGACATATATAACTTTGTCTTTCTAATAAGGATGTTAATTTCTACAAGTTAATTTCGTCCAAAAAAGTCACATTAATAACAAGCCAAGTTGATTGACTTACTATTCAGTTATCAGCATCACATGTGTATAGATTCACTCAAATTAATAAACAATTGTCAAACTCGCAATTTGCTTAAAATTCGAAAGAAAGAGCAGCATCTGTTACATTATAACGATATTGCTTTCTTATGCCATATTTTGAATTACCACCCCTATGGTAGCGAAAATGATGAAGCATACAATTACATAGGTTTTATTTAAAGAATATTTCAAACTTTCTACTTAAATTGATGCTTTTTCATTCAAAATAAGATGAAAAATAACTGTAAAATCCTAATAAAGTAGAAAACAAAGAATACATAAAAATCAAAGTTTCCGCCTTGATCCTTGCGGTGCGGCGACAACACAGTCAATCAAACTGAAATGTCCATATAAGCATACTAAAGTATAGGTATGGTTTCCGAGTTATCTATACATCTGCTCCGATCCCACGTGACTTTATTTGAAGTCTTTAAAATTATAACACTTCTGTCGGCATTGATAATGTATATATTGACAGTGCGTTTAAATTAATATGCGTAAAATGCCTGCTAATGTAGCAGTATAGCTTTGGGCCTTAACCGTTCACTTATTACCAATTCGTGTTCTGGCCAGTCACACATTAAAAAATTAAAAATTACCTTTTACTGGGACACTGGTAAGTTACCTTGGCCAAAGCGAAGAGTAATCGTCCTTTGTGAGAATTAGCTAATACCGTACTTTGGCGGTGATATAGCTAAAACGAAGAAGAAATTTGGAGTCAGATATGAAACCAATCGCGGACCTTCTGTGAATAAAATTAATGGAATGTCTTTAGATGAAATAAAGGGGCATATGAACGCAAACGCAAACTTTAGTAAAACTTTTTCAGCTACTCAGTCAAATACTTTCCTGAGGTGTTTGAATGCCCCTGAATATACTGTCTTGCTCACAAAGCTTTCCAGAATATTATTAGTATGGGATGTGATAGCATTAGTGGTAAATCATTTTTTCTAAACCTACATTAATACGGGGAGAAGGATAAATTAGGATGCCTTTGAAAGAAAGATATGAGTTTACGGCAATTTTAGGATAAAAAGCATTATCAGCTAATTGTATACAACATTTTGTATAACTACTAAACACTATATTTTCATAACTAAGATTCATGTTTATTTGGTGCGCACTGCTAAATTGAATGTCCAATGCTTGAATAAATAATATGCATTGCTGCATATCAAGGATGAAACTGAAAATGTCTTTTATAAGTCGACAAGGTAGAACAAGGTAAATTCGGACTTCTTAGCACTGTATTTAAAGCATTAGTTGCCTATAACCACAGTAGATGAAGCTTATTTTATTAAGGTACAAGAATACCCTGCGCTGATTAATAATTATAAACATGGTTTTGTGTTTGAAACGTATCACAGTATGAACTAAGCTTTTCTAGTTACTTTCTCCGTTCCATAGAAGGTTTCCTTTAAAGTTCACATTTTTTAATTACATTTAACTTGTGTGACAAACATTTCCTATTACAATAACTCTATTCTTCTACAGTGAGTTACATATCTTAAAATAGATTTCATATGTCCCTTTATTTCATCTAAAGACATTCCATTAATTTTATTCACAGAAGGTCCGCGATTGGTTTCATATCTGACTCCAAATTTCTTCTTCGTTTTAGCTACATTACCGCCAAAGTACGGTATTAGCTAATTCGCACAAAGGACGATTACTCTTCGGTTTGGCTAAGGTAACTTACCAGTGTCCGTGTAAAAAGCAGTTTTCAATTTTTTTGCTTTTTTTGCACTTGATTACAGATAAAATAGGGTCAAGAGTGGCGACTAGCATGCGGAAAAATATTTATCTTTGTCTCAATTTAGCTAATAACCTATCAGCGAAAGTACTAATAACGCCCTATTATATTTTGATACAATCCCACCTTGAATACTATATAATAATCTGGGGACACTCCAATTCTCCACAAAACGGCTGTTCTAACAACATCTCAACGCTGTTAGAGTTGTAACAGGTTTAGGATACAGAGCTGAATGCAGATATTCCTTTCTAAAGCACAACATCCATACATTATTATTACTATGGTGAGTACCTACCAACGTGCTTATTTTAGGATTTGCTAATAAAAAAGTATTAATGAGAACATTTGTTGACAATTCAATATTATATATTTATTTATATAATTCCAATAACACGCTTGTGAAACTTCAACATCTTATAGCTTGCCCATAGTTTTAACTGAGTTGCAAAACCAAATTCTAGATATCTTAATAATCCCTATACATATTTAAGTGTTTAGAGTGCCTGATTAATAACCCATTACCAGGTAAAAATCTGAACACCTTTCATTCATATGGCACAAGGACTTATGACCACTGGAAATTTTTTAACACTGAAAATCTTACTAATATAAAAAGCACTTGTTGGAAAAGAAATTAGTGCTCTGCGGACAAGTTTTTAAATTAATCATAGGTATCTGTTGCATTTGTATAGATATTTGTATTTTTATTATTTTTGCTGTATTCCTTCCTTTCTTAAATTGCTCCTATAAAGCGCTTTCCTTGTTTGACATCTGAACAGTAATAAAGATTACTATTATTAACGATTTTTTCAGCATTTTGTAAATTTTTGTGAAAATTATGTAATAGATTATAATTCCGCTCTTGCATAACTATTATGAACGGTTAGGAAAATTACAAGAATTAAATTATGAGTGGTTAGGAATAGTTTATGAAGTAGAAAATAAACACCATATATAAAAATAAGTAATCCTGTAATTGTGGCAGTTGTACATTCATTTCATTCATCAATGCGTATCCAAGGCGCTATATAGTCATATTTCAATATCAAATTATAGATATAATTTCTTACAATATTATTAACCTTCTGAATGCTTAATAAATGTAACTTTGAAAAATTAATTTGCAGTTGCTACAAATACGTATTTTGTGCATTTATGAACACTAAAAGTGAGCAGCATTAAACCAACAGATGAATATGTACTATGTTAACGTCACTAATTCTACCAAGAAATAAATCACATGCAAGTCTAAACTAGAATAATGAAGTTGAGAGAATAATGTAAAGTGAAAACATAATAAATCAAACGAGATAGATGCGTGAAAGGGATGAAGGTACCTTCCGGGTTGGGCCCGGGGTGCGAGGCTGCAAAGGGAGTTGCGTCTGGAACAAAGGAATAGTACAAAAACACTAATATGTTCATGTCCTCGCTTATTGCTATTCCTAAGACAACAGCGTAAGCATAGCGACGATAGCGGTGCGTACAAGAAGCGAACGCCGTGCTACTATGCGGAATTAATAATGAAGGGGTTAAAGCCTCATGCGAACAAGCACTGCCTGATAATGAAAAGACGATATTAATTGCAACCACGACATCTATTAACTACAGATTGATTTGAGGGAATTAATCCCCAGATGCACAGTAAAATGGAATTAGCTTTTACTTCAATAAAATGTAAATTAACCAAATTACAAATCGAATTTGTTTGCTAAAAAGAAATTGGTTACAGTAATTGTAAAATTTGTTAATTAAAATATCAAGAACAAAGCAGTAAAATAAAATAACGGAGCTGGAACGGAATTTTAGAATTCAATCAATTTGTCTTCTAGGGGAGAATTCAATTGTCAAAGCTTAATAAAGCATTTAGATTGAAGACTGGAAGCTCCATTAAAAGCTTTTAAAAAAGGCTCAGATAAGATTAATTGATTTGATAAAATGCCACAATAATAATATAATTAAAGTTTTAAAAGCCCCCCTTTACAAAATATCGCTAAGCTCTTTATAAACATCAAATGTGATTAAGTACGTAAGCCACAACTTAATAATTCTTCCAATAAACTAATCAAGTTTTTTATACCAGTTTGTTTTTTAAGTTCCAACTTCTTTAATAAGCAAGCCACATTGCGAATTTCACTATTGTAAGCATTTATGCATACGTACCCTCGACAGTGAGCATTATAGCCATATTAATTTTTGGTTCAGTGTTAACTTGACATTCATAAACTCCGGCGTCTCTTTTCTGTACATATTCTATACGTAAGTCCCAATCATCACTATGTTCTGGATGACGAACACTAAATCTTGCATCTCCCGTATAAGTGTGAATACTAGATGTTAATATATGCAGATCTCTCTTCCTCATCCACGAAACCTGAAACAAGCGTTTTTAAATTATTACAAGTGCTAGACAAACTGTAAGAATTAGGACCGATTGCGTAAAAGCTAATTAAATATTCTATTACAATTAAATTTACGAATAAATCAGTTTTACAGGGTATAATACTCTTAACAAGTCAGATTTTGTGTGTACAACTTAATGCTCAATAAGTATTTAATTGTAATTAAACATTTAATTGGCTTTTATGAAACCCGCTCTTATTAATGCAGATAATTTAGAAGCACTAAGACACTTCGTATAAAATGATTCGTGTGCCTGAAAATAATTACTTTTACACAAACAATGATAGGAAATAATGAAACTTTATATAAAACAGTTTAGAACACAGAGAGAAAGCAAAAAAAGTATTCATTAAGTGCGCAGGAATTCGATAGGAGTTAAAAGAGGATCATTCACCAACACTAACAACGTATAAGAAGAAATTGTTAGACATTTCAGGAATTAAGATGTTTTTTCTCAAAATTAATTATTTTTAATTTCTTAAGAATGCAAAAATTTTAAGCCGTATATAGGTAGTTGACGTTCATTTTGTATTGTAAGTTGCCTAAATTTCATCAAATTATGATAATTCTTGTTTAGGCAATTATTTTCTTGAAAAACAATTTTAGAAATAATTTCTGCACTATTTAAAGTTACATAAACAGTGCTTCCAAACGACAACTTTATTTGATCATTAAAAAACCTTTTATTGAAAAAAAGTTTGATTTCTTGCTGTAAAGCTACTACTACAGTTTCAACAATTATTTCTATTGCTTGAGGATTTTCGCCAAGTGTTCCGATTTTAAATAAATAAATTCTATATAATACATTTATTTGAACTGAAACAGTATAGTTTTTAAATAATCTGATATTACATTCCGTCAATTATTGCATACCTTTGTTAATGTTCTTTCAGTTGTGAACCCAATAGTTCACGATATTGTTGCAGTGATGTAGCCATGATTAAATGCCAAAACTATTTTTGGTATAAAACCATACCCCAATTTTTAAAATCGCTTTATTTACATGTACCATCTGAAATTCTAGAAATGTTTTACAATTGTTGTGTGCGGCGTTCTTCCACCACATGGAAAGCATAAAGATATCTATTAATGTTTCTTTAAGCGAATCACAGATGCCACCTTTGTCCGCTACAAAATTAAACTAAATTAACAATTCTTACGCCCTTTGTTTTCCACAACCAAAAGGATGACGATTTCGCACCTTTAAATGGGGTAATTTAAAGCTGTACTGAGGAAACTTTCCAAACCAACAATAGTCAAGCCATACATTTTAGCTATATTTTACCACTGATGTTCTGAAACAAGAACAGTTGCACGTAACGGCAAGGGAAAGTATCATAGTAGAAAATCAAAAAGTACCCGGACAGCTAATATGAAAGAAGTTGTTTTAAATGCTTTTAGTGACGTTTCAAGGCTCAATACCATGGAATTAACAGAATTCATAGTTTTAAACAATATGACTATTTGGAAAATTCGTCATGTACAGCAGCTTTAACCTTTGAATTTCCGACTAGTGCAAGATCATTCTTATGATAATTGCCTCGCACGCTTAAAGCTTTGCAAATCACTTAGTCAGCAAACAGATAATCCATTACTCCTCACCTATACCTTAACTGACAAGAAATTCTATATTTCATCCTTATGTTATGATAAAACCGAAGTGTTGAAAATTATCGAAATTTTGTTGTGGATTTTCCTATTGAAATAATAGAAATGTTTTCTCTGACAATAAAACAAATATGCGATTTATGCACAACTGAACCTTGTACATTTCGCTCATCAATTTTGGACTTTGTTAAATGAAGTATCTCTAATTGTGTGGATGGATAAGATGGTCGCAGTTTTATGGCCTCCATAATACTTTGATCTAAATCCTCTAAAGAGGCGCTTCAACAGTGCTTTACAAGATGGAAGTGTATTGTATCCTAGGGGGACTAGTTTGAAGGGGGCAGTATAAAAACTGAAGAATAAATTAATACTTTTTGAAGAAAATTACAATTCCTGCTTCTTCTTGATCACACCTCGTATGCGGTTGCTTCCCTAAAGGGATGAATCAATTAAAGAAACCTTCCCAGCGAACTGATAATCCTGGAAGTTATCAGTTTGAGCTATCACCACTGCACAGGAACATAAGATGTTTTAAGTGTTTACTAAAAGTTTCATATCGCTAGATATTAATAAAGGGCAAGTTAGAGGGGATGCTAAATGAGAGGTCATAAATCGAAAGAAAGGCATTCAGGAAATATTTAAAAAAGAAATGAGTCTTCTTGTAGATGCCGTTAAGTCTGTATATGGTACAACAAATGACGGAAACACAGCTCGCCGCTTTATTTTAGTTCAATAACTGGCGCTGATAATACCTTAATTGAATAACCTACAGTACTGTTAAATGCTATTTCGTATAGATACGAGATTAATTCCAAAGCTCTTTATGACTTTGCGTCAAAGGTATTAGATAGATATGTTGGGCTCTAGTCAGGATGCATGCCACCCACAGTGCATAAATTACCTGTTAATTGATTGACATTAGTAAACTGTGCAGTTCTTCCGCTTGGGAAGTTATCAGAGGAAGCTGAAGAATCCAGGCACAAGGAACTAGAAAGAATAAGAGCAAGCCTCACTAGAAAATATTTTAGAAAATTCACCATGGAGGATGAACATGGAGATTTGAAAACTATTCCTCATGGAGCCCTCTTTCTTCTAGCAAATCCTGTATTACCTGCCACATCTGATACTGATAGTCCATCAGCCGTTTTTAGTAGATAGTGAATAGGCTTTTGAAGAATATCGATCTGTGAATTGCTGGTATACAGGGTGTCTCCTAAAAAACGTCCAGAATCATAACTCTGTCGAAAAACAAAACAAGTATTTTAAATTTGGGGAATTTTTATATGCCGAGGGAGCGCTCCCTTTAGCGTATATAACATGAAACCTATTGCTCCCAGTATTTTATCGAGGTGATCTCATTGTCATTTTTTAAGTATCACTCCGTATATTTTTTCAAAATTCGCACTAAGTGTCAAATCCCCTTTCCAATAATGTGTCACACGTTGGTATTTGCCTCGCAACAAATTGATTTCTTTTTGATGCAAGCTAAATTATTATAAATATAATCAGTTGTATGGTGGAAGAGAAAACGCTTAAACAACAATTTTATTGTGATAATATCAAAATAAAGCTCATTACAAAAGCTTCTGCCTAAAAACATTGTTGAAATTGACGATTACCTTCTTCAACACGTACTTGACACCCCCTCCCTTCTGCATAAACTGCATACAGAAAGAATTAAAAATGCTAGAGGCAAACTACCAAGTCATGATACATCATTGAAGAAAGAATTTTACACTGAGTGGGAATATAGAAAACAATATTAAAGTTTCTAGTTAAAACAATGACAATGAGGTCACTTCAAGGAAAACTCGAAGCAGTAGCGCCATGTTCTATATGCTAAAAGGAACACTGCCCTGGCATGTACAAACTATCCAAATTTTAAATTTTTATTTTATTTTTTTACAGTTATGGCTTTGGCCACTTTTTAGGAGACACTCTGTATGTGTTCCCGTATGTGTTTCTGTTAATGAGCTTTTAGCCACAAATGTTTATAAGTTCCGTAAAACATGTTATGTTCGTAAAACAACACGCACTTTTTGTTTAAATTATAATGTCTGACTAAAATTCTTCCTGACCTATTGAACTAACGTTATATAAGAAAAATTTTGTTCAGAGTTAGTACTTTGGCAATTAATATTTTGAAATTTGGTAGAACTGGCAAAATTATTTTAGCAAGACCACAATTTTTTCTAGAAGGACATTTTCTAAACATATAAATTATCGTCTAAGCAATCTGAATATAAAATTTTGATAATTAGATTTTTCGTATATTGAGTGATATTAATTTTATACTGTTTAGAACAGAATCGTAAATAATTAAGTATTTTATTAAACTTATGTAGTATACGACACCATTTAAGTTTAGGATAGGCACTTGTTTCAATTCTAGCGCTATCAAGTAAACCAATTTCAGCGTTGCCCTCTATCTCAGAAACGAATCGAATTTTATTATGAATGAAATTTAAACATTTTAAGGTGTCGTCAATACAATTCATCGAAAGAAGAAATAAAAATAAAAACTACAACTTGAAATAATTTGTTTACTGGCTTGTCATGATAATGTCCACTATATTTGGCGATAGTGAAGATTCCTACCTAATTTATATATATATATATATATATATATATATATATATATATATATATAAGCTCTGTGAA
>JAHWXV010015649.1:0-11430 GCA_024586415.1 Phrixothrix hirtus | reverse complement strand
TTATTATTATTATTATTATTATTATTATTATTTGACTGAAAGACAGATGGGGAATCATAAAGTCGCCAGAAAATACTTACTGAAAGACTTCGACGGAACCATTTTCTGTAGTGAGATCACCAATGACGAAAATCATGAATTGATCCAGGCCAACCATCAACATCCATGCGAAGACCACATGAACATAATGCTCCTTGTTGTTCACTATGAACCTTTTAAATCTTGTCAGGTTTTGTTAACGCCCTTCGCCTGCTAAACAATTTCTCTTTAAAATTTGCCGCCGTGTGTTAAGTAAGTAATTGGAGAGGTTGTTTTGATGGTGCTCGGTTTGGATAATAACATGAGAGGCGAGCCTTTCTACTCCCCATGACGTCTAGAAATTTGTGTAAGAAAAATCACGTTGACAGTTCTATATGATTTCCACGATATTGCATGGCAAAGGTTTAGTTAGTGATAACGTGCTGCGAGCCCCACGTGTTTTTGACAGTTAGAAATATGCGCAGGTGGTGCGAGGTAATTTATTTGTACACATCTATATCCTACTGTTTTGTGTGTATCGTATAAACCATTTTTTTTTAGTAATAGATACCTAATACTGACGAAATAGGCTTTCATTTTGAATCTAGCCTAAGTTACCAGTGATAACCTTGAATTTCAGGGGCTATGTGTTAGATTTGGTACCCCTTGTTTTAGCCACTATCCTAATTTATAATATTATATAAGTCCCTGATAAGCGGCAACCCCGGGGCCACCCAACTATAGCCACGGAAGCGTGCTTCCCTGTTCCGAGGAACAGTTCCATTCAGTGAACGCCCCACCAGGAGCATTCGTGCCCTTTCCTTTCATCAAGTATTTGTGGGTTATTTTGGCGTATCCCTTAGAGCGAAGACGAGCTGGTGCAATTCATCGGGAATCCTCCCTAGTCCGCAGAGCTACCGGGTCATCAGCCTCGTTGCAGTGGGTAACACTAAACGCGCCCGAGACAATAGTTTAATTGGCGCCCCTACATGGGGCTTCTAAATTACTATCGTAATAGTAGGATAGGTTTACTAATTTTGGCGTTTCCGTTTTTTTATACGTCTACATATTTGTAAATCACCACTGTAGCGTTAAACTAGAGTTTAATTTGTTACCTTAATGTGTGTCACGAAATTTAATAATTTTATCTTTCTATTAAGTTTGTCATTTTAATCTTGACGTTTGGGGTAAGAAAATTCATTTTGTTTCGTGGTTATTTAATGTTTTGTAAGTTTGTCGTTTTAGCGCTGACGTTTGGAAAAAAATTCATGTTTGTTTAGTGATTTAGTATTTCGTAGGTTGGTCATTTTTAATATTGACGTTTGTTGAACGTTCTATTGTCAGTTAAGTTGTCATTCTAAGTGACAGAATTATTTTTCTTGAACACAGGTTAATTATTACATACAGGGTACTACATAATTAGTCGAATATTTTTTTAGCAGCATTTTGAAATATCGGGTGCTGGCGAATTCATTTGAGCTTGTGCTGAACGTATATTGGTTAGTACAATTAACCGGTATATTCGAAGTAATTTTGGAAAGTTATTTGTTTCAAAGTTAGTCCCTGAACTGTATTTTGAATTTAACACCTGGCTATTAAAAATTATAAGTAAGAGAGACTGTGATCATGGGTTACATGCTGCAAATTACCTTGATGATATTGCCACAAATCCACTACGAATTGCGTAGGCGTAATTTATGATTGAAAGCAACTTGTTCACGCTAAGGAAGCGTCTACAGGAGGTTCTTTTAAAAAAATTGGTTGTTCCTACATCAACGGAGTATCTGTTTACTTTTGCGGAGAACTCGGAAGCCATTACCGATGATTTGACAATTGTAGAGCAGAAGGTAAAGGTTCTCAGAGAGGACATCCCTCAATCTAAATTATTCGAAATCGAAGCTTTAGTAGCCGTTTTGCGTCTACTAATTTCACATTCGAATCCGACTTCTGACCTGGAGGGATTGTTAAAAGCCGACTTCATGGTAAGGTTAACTACGGTGATGAACAAATACGAAGAACTTTCGTATAACCGTGTTCCTCAAGTGAACCTATCACACCTATAGACCTGCAGGACAAGGTTTCAATGATGGAGTCTAAGGTGAAAGCGGACATTAGTCTTCTAAAACCTTCTTTTTCATAGGCAAACCGATCCAGTATAAACACTACAGTTGAGGCGAAGGCGATGCCATGTGTTGTTCAGAAAGTTACCCCCGTGGCGAAATGGAATTTACATTTCTCAGGAAATAAGGATGTCTCTATAAATAGTTCTTTAGAACGAATAGAAGATTTGAAAGCTGCTCGAAGTGTTACTGATGACCAATTGTCTGTGCAGGCTATCGATCTATTTAGTGACAAGGCACACGTGTAGTTTAGAGCGTTCCGTTCTGAAGTTGACAATTGGCCTAACTTAATCGAGGCACTCAAAGAAAAATTTCTCCCTTCCAATTATGGCGACAAACTCTTGGATGAAATCAAGTCTAGAACCCAAGGACAAAACGAGAGTATTGGCATTTATGTTGCCGTTATGAGGAATTTCTTTGTCGCTTAAGCGAACCACTGCCAGAAAATAACCAATTACGCATTTTCACCAGTAAGATCTTACCTTTCTATCAAACACAATTAGGTTAGGTCAAGGTCACATCCATTCAAGAAGTGATCGCACTGTGTCGAAAAATTGAAGCGACTAAGGACTCCGTCAACCCTTTTACACTTCCATCTCGTCGACGTTCCGAACTCGAACCTGACTTGTGATGTCCACAGGCGAATCTGATACCTAGGAAAGCTAATCCCCAGGCTAGGAGAACTTTCACTGGACAAAGAGTTAAATGTTGGAGATGTGCACAGTTTGGGCATATGATTAGGGACTATAAAATGTCGCATTCCAAGTTATTTTGTTTCCGTTGTGAGAGAAACGATGCTACGGTTAGTACTTGTCTTAGATTGTGTCTTAGGGCAATGGTTGGGTGATAAACGACCCTTTGTTGATATTGACATTTTGGGAATACAGCTCCGAGGTTTGATTGATTGTGGTGCTACCTGCACAAATTTAGGCAGTGCTGGATGGAAGGCGCTATCTTCACTGAAGTTGGTGCCGAACAAAAGAAAGGAACTCAAATGCAATGTGACCAATGGAGAGTCTGTAGCCAGTATTGATACGGTTTCCTTACTGCTGGTTTGTGTGGAAAAATAGCCATTTTTGATGAGTTAGTCGTACCCGAAGCACCCGTTCGTTAATTTTAGGCGTTGACTTCTGAAAGGCCGTTGCTTTTGTACCAAACATATTCAAAGGAGAATTTCAATTCTCAGAAACTTCTATTTTGGACGCGGTTGTGCCTCCATCTAAATCCATACAACGAACATAGCGAGTTGACCCCTGAGCAGAAATGCAGTTGGAATCATTGATCAACAAACACCTTCGGTCCACTATCGATATTTTAGGTTGTGCTAGTTCCGAAAAGCACATTATTAATACTTCCTCTCCCCCAATTATACAACGATACTATCCAGTTTCTCCGACGATTCAAAAATAAATAAATTTAGAATTGGACAAAATGCTTGACTTAGGTGGGCTAGAGAAATCTACAAGAGCGTGGTCGAATCCGATCCTATTGGTTAAGAAAAAGGACAAGTCTTATGATTCTGTGTGGACTTTAGGAAGTTGAATAAGGTTACCGAGAAAGATGCTTATCCCCTTACTTACGTTTCATCGATCCTATATCGTCTCAGGGATACTCAATACATCACTTCGGTGGACATTAAGTCGAAGAAAAATGCTAAATTTGATTGGTCTGAACTTTGTAAGGCCGCTTTGAACTAAATAAATACTTGTTTAGTCTCCGCTCCTGTTTACACTTGTCCCTTTTGTTCCTTTTTGTTTGCAGACCGATGCTTCTGATTTTGGTGTTTGTGTAGTATTAACACAAGTAATTGATCTTGTTATTTAAGCCGTTCTCTTGATAAGAACGAGCGGAAGTATTCCGTAACGGGTAAAGCATGTCTCGCAGTCTTATGGGCTATCGAAAAAATTAGACCGTATGTTGAAGGTTTCCATTTTACGGTTGTTACAGATCACTATTTTCTGGGTTGGTTACACAATTTGAAATATTCGTCAGGTCGACTAGCTCTATGGGCAGTTAGACTCCAGCAATATAACAATGATATTATTCAACCGAAGGGCAAAGAACATGTGGTTCCGGATACCCTATCCCGAAGGCTTCCAGCGATTGACAGCCTTACTGCCTCCTTTATTCCGGAAGATAAGCTGCACATGGATATCTTTTCGGCAGATCCTCCTGATAGGTGGACCGCGAAGATGCTTAAGTTGGTAAGCACTAATCCTATTAGGTATAACCGATGGAGAGCCCTTGATGGGAAACTATTAAGATGCTTTCCAAATCTCTACCCAGAGTTGAGTAACGAGAAAGATAATTGGAAACGAGTGATTCCGTATGTCGATTCTTAAGAAACTACAATGACGAACCCACTGCAGGTCATTTTGGTATCCATAAAACCTACGATGGGGTTTCTCAGCGGTATTATTGGCCTAAGGTGAAGGATGATGTCAATATATACGTAAAAAGGTATTGCATGTGCGCGGTTCAAAAGACAGAGCAAAAACGGCCTATAGGGCATATTACAGATCAGACGAGTGTCCATAAACAATGGCAAATGGTCGCTACCGACATAGTTAGCCCATTACCGTGGTTGACTCAAGGATATTCTTATATCCTAGTTGTGGTAGGCTATTTTACCAAGTTTCCATTATTATTTCCGCTTCGATCCGCTACCGCTGTTGCGATTACGCAACGTATGGAAAATGACATTTTATTAATGTTTGGAGTTCCTCAGGTTATCCTACGTGATAATGGTTTTTAGTTTCGTAGTAAAGGGTTTAGTAGAATGACTTCATCGTATTGTACGAGATTAAGGTTTAATGCTTATTATCACGCACAAGCGAATCCCAGTGAAAGGGTTAATCGTGTACTCAACATCGTGTTAGCTTCATATTTCCAGTAGAGTCAACGAACTTGGGACACACATGTACAGACGATTATGTGTCGTATTCGTTCAGTATTGCATGAAGTTCTTGGAGTATCTCCGTATTTCGCAAATTTCGGTCAAAATAGGATTTTGGAAGGTAATAATCACTCTGAAGATCTTTACGTAGGCCAAGATGGCGCTCAGTCATTGAGCGTTGTATACATTAGCCGTATACCTCCTGTGCTGGCGAAGTTGCACGAGGATATCACGAAGAGGATTAGGATAGCTTCAGAAAAGAATAAAATACAGTATAATTTGCGGCATTTTCTCACTACCTTTGAAGTAAGCGGCTCTGTGTTGCAATGAAATTTCGTTCGGTCAGGTGCTTCACGCTTTATGACAGCTAAGTTAGCAACGAGATTTATACGTCCGTTCTTAATCAGAAGGAAGGTTTCGTACCAGACGTAGGAGTTAGGTGATCCTTCAAGTACATCGAAAGGCGTATGGCACGCCAAGAATTTGAAGGCAGACCCTATATTGGACTGACTGACAAGACTGTCTTCAACGTGAGCGACTTGGACTGTGCGAACGATGTAAGACTGTAGCCCCCTTTCTCTATCTCCTCCTTTCTCTTCTTACTCTTTCATATTATTCTGTTCCATCCCTATCGCTTCTTTAGCGTCGTATCAGTATAGATTCACGTGAATCGGTACTAATCACTTGCCAGGATTCATCTTGGGCGTTTGGTAAGTTCCGTGGACGAAGGTTGTCCTTAGGAGACCACTGGAGGTCACTTTCAACTTCGAGCCTTTAATGCTTCTCTTTCCTATCGGTGGGCTTTACCTACCACAATTCGCGGCACATGTTCCCTTCTGGGTAGGTCCGGGAGCTTGGGGCTACTGCAGTGATTGGGCGATCGTTGTGGAGCGCTGGACATGTGACTGTGCGCTCAGTTGTTCCATTTAGGGCCGAAACGTTTGGGTACACTGATTAAATGGACTGCCACACCTCCGACCTGCGGTGTTGGTAGTTGGGGTAGAAGCCTGTACTCCCTCATAGTATGAATACTTAGCGAACTTGAGGAAATTCCTCTGTTGAAGACGCGATTGAAACCCTGGTCGAGATGGAGCAGCTCAATAGCCGGAAATTCACACCCCATCTCGCACCGTTCGCGTACGTGCATGGTGCACCCTTAAAAATCCTCCTTCCCCTCTTCTTAGAGCAGGCAACAGCGTCGCTGCCCTGTTTAGATATGGAGCGCCTTAGGTTCCCACACCCCCTACCGTCTCAAGGCAAGGCGTACTTTTGTTTTTCTCGTTGGCGACTGCTTGAACTTGGCTTTACGAATTGATTGTCATAGAAATTTTCGGTGAAAATATCTTTTATCTAGGATGATGGCAGGTTCTATTGGTGGTCTTAGCCTGATAAACAATCTTTTTTAAATTTGCCGCCGTGTGTTCCCTAGGGACGATGTGGTTGGCTGGACAAGGGATAACAAATAAGTAAATAAACACTCAAAAATAATTAAGTAAGTGGAGAGCTTGTTTTGGTGGTGTTCGGTTCGAATAATAACACGAGGGGCGAGCTTTTCTGTTCCCCATAACGTTTGGAAATTTGTGTAAGAAAATCACGTTGACAGTTTTATATGTTTTCCACGATATTGGATTGGTAACGGTTTAGTTAGTGATAACGTGTCGCGAGACACACGTGTTTTTGATAGTTAGAAATACGAGCAGGTCGTGCATATTCATATCAATCGTATACGTGATTCCCTTTTCTTTTGAAGCGTCTGGGTGGTATTAAAACGTTTCCGCGTGTAGTGTCGGATCATCTTACCGTAGAAATTGATTAGCAACTTTCTGGGAATCTACCTACCTTTTCCACTCCGTTTGCAGCTTTTTGGACCCCTAGGTCCTACTGTTGGTGCAGCAATCTTAAAAATGGATTCACGCTGGACGATTTTGGTGGCTGGAAATCAAACAATCCGATGAAGTGACAACTAAAACTAAGGTACCCCCTTTTATCGCATTGTGCTTCAATATTGTTTGCCTACAAATGGCGTTACTGTAATGTCAAGGTATTATATTATATTATATATTATCGGCGAGAACACAAATTAATTTGTAGCCCAGCTGACGAGTTGCTAACCTAGACTTCCCATTGTGAGGGGAGCCGTTTAATACATACATCCTGTCCAGCCTAAGGACGCATATCAGAGTTGACTGTAATTAATATATTGAAACCCTACTTGCAGTATTCGAGCTTGATTAGTTCTCCTCGTTCCTTTTGAATTAGGCCACATTCAACAGCCAAAGAAATTTATCTGTAAACATTTATATTCCAGTTTGGTGTGTATCGTATAAACCATTTTTTTTAGTAATAGATACCTAATACTGACCAAATAGGCTTTCATTTAGAACCTAGCATAAGTTACGGTTGATTACCTTGTATTTCGTGGATTCTGATTTAGATATGGTACCCCCTTTTTTAGCAATAATCTTAATTTATAATATTATTCAAGTCCCTGACAAGCGGCAACCCCGATACAACCGAACCATAGCCACGGAACTGTTTTCCCTTGTTTCGGGGAATAGTTCCATTTAGTGAACCGCCTACCAGGAGCAGTAGCGCCCCTTATTTATATAAAGTCTTTGACTGTTATCTTAGCGCATCCCTATTACACAGAGCTAGCCGGTCATCAGCCTCTAGCAATAAACATGCCCGTGACAATCTGGTAGACTGCTCGCTATCCATAACGGATGATTGATTTGAACCATGAGTTGATCACCCAACATCCGGAATGGATACAAAGACTTGGAGAAATAATTTTGCTACATGACAATATGAACACACACTCGCACCATAATTATTTCTTTAAAAAGGATGAAAGAACAGTTAGTCCATAATATCAGCGTAGAACTTGAAGTTTAACGAACGTACGCCTTGTTCTAATACTGGAAGGAACGTTAATGCCCTCGCTGCACCTGCATCCAATCTGCCTTCTACCGAAGGAATAGATTTCTTAGCTTAGTTAAAAGCTTACCTGCCATAGGAGAGTTCTGAATTTGTACCTTTTAATTTGATTTGTATGTCATTCCGAATGATACTACCTAATTTAGAAATGTTTGCCTCTATGCAATCACTTTATTATTGCTCTCATACTTTTAACTGTTATTCCTTTGGCTATTTTAATGTACAGTGTGTCCATTTTATCACTTCCCCCTGAATCTTCGTGGATGGTAGCAAATTAGGTACTTCAGTAGTATCTTTACAAACTTTTCTTTTTATTTATAAATAAGGAACATGTTTGTAAAATCTTCATTCGATTCAAAACAGTTATATCTATATTATAGTCTGTTCACGACCTAGGGCCCGGAATTATATTTAAATTTGTTTCACTAACATTTATTCTTCTTTACATTATACTACAGTGTTCAACATTTTGTATACATCAGAATAGAATGCATACAGTACGAGGGATATCTGATGAATGGCTTGTTTGTACACGAAACCAGGACTTTTTCTCCAATATTTCATTTCATTTCTCGACATAGCCTTCTTTTAGCTCAATACACCTAGACCAACGTTTTTCCAATTTCATTAGGCAATCCCTGTCGTACGATTTAGCAATTCCTCGAAAATATGCATCAGTTTTCCGCTCAGCTTCTTCATTTGACTTGAATCTCCTTCCACCAACCTATCTTTTCAGGTTTGGAACAGAAAGTAGCCAGAAGGAACTAGATCAGGAGTATGCGGTGGGTTTTGAAGCAATTGGTAACGTATTTAATTCAATTACTGTTGCGTTGTCCATGATGTGTCAGATGGTGCATTGTCATGATTGAAAAACAATTTCTTTTTTGACAAATGTTATTGTTTTCCTTTATTTCAACGTGCAATCGATCCAGTAATGCCACATAATAATCTGCTGTGATTTTTTTATGCATTTTAAGATAATTGAGGAGTATTACATCATTTGTATCCCAAAAAACAGTCCCCAAAACCTTTTCAGGTGATGCAGCCGCTTTTGCTTCCTTTAGCTCACTTAAACCAGCTTCAACCCATTGTTTTGATTATTGTTTTGTTTCGGGTATATGCTGGTAGATCTTGTTTCATCTACGGTTATGAATCTATATAAAAATTATTCTGCGTTATATTGAAACTTCGCTAAACATTACTTTGAAGTGACCACACGAATGCGTTTTCGTGCGATTGTCAACAAACGCGGCACCCATCCTGCTGACAGGTTTTTCATATGTAAATGTTCATGCAAAATGTTATTCATGCACTATTTTGAGATGTATACGATGTCAGCTATCTTACGCACTTTCACTTGTAGAACTTTCAAAATGATATCATGGATTTTATTGAACATTTCTTTGGGCACTTCGATTGGTTGACCTGAATAATGTTCATCGATTGTGCTTGTACGACCACGTTTAAATTCTGCAAACCAATAAAACACAGTTGAATTCGCTGGAGTAGATGATTATTATATTTATCAGGCTTTTCCTTTGTTACTTTTGCGATTCTTCCACGCAAAAAATGATGCTTAATCAATTCGTTTTTATCCATTAGTGTAGCACTATCACAAGTTGTTCGCTTTTTATAGCCATCAAACGTAAACTAAATGGCATATAGCGCTAAAAATTTACATACAGCCAACTAACAGATCGGGTTTGACAGAAATGATATACGTTCGGTCATCAGTGGCGCCATCTCTAGGAAGCGGCTAATTATTTGACCGCCCACGTATTTACTTAGGCATCATCGTGACTACATCTCAAATAGTATCTAGCAAATATAGATCCAAAGAACTACTGCAAAGGGTATGTTCTATTAAACGGTTACGCCTTCTTCTGATTATTCGTACATAAACAGTTCTTAAACATTTTTGGGGTTACACTACTAGCAACTTAATAAAAAATTTAATTGTAAGATTTTGGTTATTTCAACAATGAACGAGATAAATACATATATGTTTAACATATTCTATTCTCAATCGTTATCAATAAAACGAATAATGTTAGGCTATAATAATAGCCCCACTTACTTACGTATCTGCTGTAGTAAGTAAAGGGAAGATATTTGAAGTATGATTTTCGAGAGTTATTTGCAGGTTGAGCTATTGATTTAAATTTTATTTAATTTAATCTAATATGTTTTCTATTCAGCATCTTTATTAGGAAGTTCCGAAATGTAAATTCACCTAATTACATTTTTAATATGACAAATATTTGGAAACTATTAGCGTATGGTATATTTTGTGGTATTTTAGTGTAGCTCAGTAATGAAGGGCAATCATTATGGATACAAAACAAAAACTCTCCACAAAAGAGTGTCACAAAATGGTGATAAATGCCTTTAATTACTTTAAAAAAGAACAGCATAATGGTGTTTCTATATAAACAGTAGCTTTACTTGCAGAAATGTGATATAGCTTGTTAATTGTAGAACTTCTTACCTAAAACACCTCTTGCTAGATAAATAAAAATCTATATAAAATATCTGTCAACCAGTAACTCGAAGGTGTACACATCCTGTATTGAAACTTGTTTCAGTATAATATTACTTACAGTAGTCGGTATGATGGGTACGGCTGCCTGACATCGTTTACGCCGCGTTATCTCTACATAATAATCGCTACGTAAATACTGAAGCTATTCTATTTTAATGCATACAAGGTACTTAGCATTATACTATGCCGTAAAGGAAAATAAAAGTTAACCAAATATACTTAAATTTAATTCCATATCGGACACTAAGCCGTCACTGTTTCTGTCAGCAATCGTCATGTCGTCGACAACTTGAAATAATTTCATTAAAACTAATGGGATACGGTTTTAAAACATTTTATAACAAAAATAAATTCTTAAATAGAAAACAGCAAATTTGAAAATTAATAAACAATTAAGTTCTATTTTTTTTAGAATTTTTATTACATTTTCTGCGTTATCATAATTTAATCGAAAACATTAATGAATTCACGAAAGGAGAGTATGCAAAAATTAAGAAAGGCATTAAGCAGATTAGTATAAGAGTTATTAGAAATTATAATTAACAAAATGCAATTAACTTTACTTAACCAGTTAATGCCATAGATATTTGAAATTCTTTCAATTATTTGTTTTTGGCTCTGTTATTATTGCTTTTGGTTGTTCTATATTATTTGCTCCATATTTATAAACTGCAATCTTAACATTTACCTACAGAAGCAAGGCTATTGTGGTCATATATACGCCGAGGGGACGAAAAATATGTACAGCATCCATAGCGATAGCTGCATAGAAAAAAATCTGGTGTGAAACAATACACGACTTTCTCTTACGCACAATTGCCACATATGCCAATAGTGTCCACAACTTATTAGATTATTGCCTACGTTTATTTTGGAAACAATAATTGTAACGGTCACCCATCCAAGTTACTGGACAG
>JAHWXV010015646.1:0-11289 GCA_024586415.1 Phrixothrix hirtus | reverse complement strand
GTGATAGTAGGATTGGTAGGTAATAGTGGACTGGTGTGGATACTGTAGAGTGCTGGGAGTTTAGGTGAAGGGCGGTGGTAGTGAGAGGGTTAGTGTATGTATGCATGCAGTGGTTGGGAAGGTGGAGGTTTGTTAGTGGTTTTGCCTACCCCGGTAAGGGAATGGCGTGATGGGTAGTAGTAGTAGTAGTAGTATAAAATACACAATTTTTCAAATGACTTGACTATGACTTGACAGAATAAAGAGGTTATTGCCTGTCAAACAAAAAACTTGGTCTAAGAAATGTAAGACTAAAGCACAATAAATTTTAACACCGCCATTCTAAACATATTTAGGACATTTATTTATATCTATGTATGTATAATTATAAAAAATTCCTTTCTATGTTCACTACCGTAAAGAAAATCATAAAAATTGAACAACTTAATTATTTTTGATAAGATGATACACCTATAAATTATTTTCGACTGGATATTTTACAACCTACTTATTGTTAGCATAAGTTGTGTTCAACAGAAGCGAGACAAGTATAGAAGGATGAAAAATGTATTGTGATAATTCCAACTACAGTCTAAGTCGAATTATTATAATTATATTTTATTGCTCTTGCATAATCGGTTATATGATTTCCAAAATATTTTTAAATTGTTACAAATCAAACCTGAACTGCATGCGCTTACATGTTTAAGTTTGAAGGAATAATATTTTAACCATATTTTTAGGTCTTTCAGAAATGAGTAATTTTAAATAATTTATGACTTTGTTGCAAAAGTTATTACCATTTTTGAAGTTTTATAAGTTTGCTCGCATAAGAACGACATCATCTATCTCATATAATTTTTTAATGGTCGAATAATTCTACACTGTTATAAATTGGAAAGGAAAAACGCAAAATTTGCACTGATTCTTCATGTAGCGTAACCAAATAATACGGATGTTAAGAATGATAAAGGCTTATGAAGGCGTATAATTAGGAACGCTACAACTTGTTTCGGTTTTTAGTGCTATAGTATACAGATTCATTCTATTTGTTAGTTCCAAAATTCTCTAATTTAGATGTGCGAATATGTGGTTAAAATCGTATCAGTAGTTCTGGTATCATATCAATATAAATGCAGAGATTTCTATACAACCACATAAGTTGAGCTTTGTAGGTAAATTTCTCTTGCAGTTTAATAAAAAAAGTGCATAATTTCTAAATTCATAAAACAGGATCAAGACTATTAAACTATGGGCCAATAGTTTTAATATTTAGAAAGAATGGGATATTGGCACTTTCTTTTAGACAGTACAGAAGTTATGATCCCTAATAACCATGCGGCATGATGTTTATCGTATGTTACACCTACACATATGTAAATTCAAGACGTAATTTACAAAATAAAATAGAACCAGTAAATGAATTTAAGTGTTGCAATTAATAAGAATTTTTCACAACTAGGCGAATAGATAAAACATTTGCTGAAATTAACCCTTACCAAACGGCAGCACAGATACTCAGTCAGTCTATGAAATTTGATGGTAGTTGATTTGAGATTAGCGAGAATTTTATAAACGAATTAAAGAAATAAACTTCAATATTAATAGGGGTGTTTTTCTTACGTATGCTTTAAAGCAGTTTTCAACATACCTATGGAAGAAATACGAAAGATAATACTTGTATATCAAAATTAAAATACTAGATGCAATCCCACAACTTTTTTCCGAAATTCATGCAATTGTGAACATTGTAGTAGGTCTTGCATGTGGCGATAAAACGAATTACTTCCATGTTTTAGGATTTATGACGTAAAAAAGAATAAAATGAAATAGTTTTACAGGGTAAACAACGGTGCGCACTGACGCATTTAAATAGGAGAGCAATTCTTTTGTGCAGCTAACTAAATACCAGAAAGTGGACGTGCATGGGAAGGTTTGTTCGTTAGGCCGCTCAATATAAATACTTTGTATAAGTAATACTCTCAACATAATTGTAGTCGACACCTAAAGGAAAAGAATTAAATGACAAGGAAAAATATCAAGGGCTACAACATTTACCATTGTAAGGGCTAGGAAGATCTTCAATTCGTCAAAACGGCGAAAACTGGTTATTAACATCATAGAGGGTAATCTAAATAAATTTGATGAAGTTGATAGTATTTACGAACATCTTGTATATAAATTTGAACTCTGTTTGATCATCAATATCAATAAAACTTGTTATAAGGTGAGTACTGGCTATTTTCAACACAAGTAAAGAAAGAAAATTTATAGTATTAACATGAAATCTTTTATTAAAGTAATAATTTTAGATGAAGTTGTTAAAAACAAAGCAATCAGCATCAGATTGTAAGTCCATAAATAATCATGTAATGAATTTATACTGAATAGATAGAGTAGATGACACCTCTTAAAAGTTAGTGAAATAAGATTAAATCTGATTACAAATTCTATTATAAGTTTCGCAAATTATAGATAAATCTGGAGTACAGCATATTAATAATACTTATCGGAGAAAGGAATACAAAAATTATACGTGTTTTGAATGGACTAACCTCAAACAGATAATCAATACAAGGTAAAATTATTACTTTAAAAAATCCAGTGATATGAATAATTAAAATAATACATAACGAAAATTGAATTATAACGTTTCTTTTTCAACCCTGCAATATTGCGAAGCAAGGCTACGATAATACCTCAGGCAAAACTCAATGTCGGAGTTGGGCCAGGTTCTTTATTCTTTAATTGTTATGGCTGCAGGTACCAATAACTTTATACGGGACTAAATATTAATTCGAAACCTAAAATTTATTATGTACAGCTGTAGGAAAATATTTACAAGTGCTTTCATAAAGGAATATGATAGAATAAAGGTGTGCACTTTATCTACTATCTTCGGTATGCATATTTGTATCATAACTGAACTATGATTATTTGTAAACTACAGTACTGGATTTATATATGTGATCACTCTTAAAGTTTGTTAATCAAAAAAAATGTGACTACTCCTTTTGATTCTGTATGCTCATCTAATTATTGAGAACACTGTCTATAAGTCTTTTAACTAAATACGTTAGGCGGCGTATATATCTATACCGGTAACTATATTGATCATTTGAATCGATCCCTTCCCGTTTGCAAATGTGTGAATCTAAAATTGCCGCGTACGCAAATATTTACGGCTCACGAGTGCGCTTTCAAATCGTTTTTATTTTAAATTATAAACATAATAGTGCAATTAAATGTTTGGTATTAGCGTACAGGATATTTACCAAAAAGGTTATTTAGGTATGCGACTAGCTTACGCCGAATCATAAAGAGATACGGAAAAAGAAAGCAACTTCCCTTTTCACGTAAAGCACAAGTTTGCAGGACGTTCATTCAACAGCTCCGAGAAATATTTATCAGGTATGGATTGCTTAAACCTAGCTCATTAAACATTATGATTTAAATTATGATTTAAGTTTGGTAAATAAATGCGTAACGGTTTACTTAAAATTAAAGTAAAATCCATGGATAATTTCACAAACGGTTCTGACGATTAATAAACTCAAAATTCTTACTAATTTGTAGATGAAATATGGGCTTATTCCATATGTTAATTAAAATATATCGTTTTGCGTAACGCCTTGCAAAAATGGTATATGATAATTGGAGTCTAATAACTAATTTGTCTGGATGTTTTAATTATTATGACGTAACGGCTAATTCAGTATATCAGCACCTTCTATTCTTTGTAGGTAAAGATACATTATTTTTTAATTCAATTTGGCAAGACTATTTATACTGTTTTTCCCTGTGAAAGATTTTAGCCCTTACGTAGATTTTGCGTGAAAATTCGGCAAATAAACATAATTAGTACGGTATCAATATATAAACAGACATCTTATTTTCCAACGGACAGCTAATTAGTAAAACAATTGACTTTGGCTAATTAGTCGTCTTACAAATTAAAAAAATCGAATTACGGTTTTGATACAAATCAAAACATAAAGTAATTATTATGAAAACGTAGCTAAATTGATGATGAATTCAAATACATTTTTAGAACTGTAATTTAATCAGCGTTAATTGAGAAATTAATACATTAAAAATTTCCGTGGGAGAAATAAAGAAATCATGGTTTATTTTTGATAACGTAATCTGTATGGGGCAAATATTTATTTTTATCTTAAATATTACGCTATTCGAGGTTCATACTTGAATTGAGTAGACATCTAGGTGATAACACTTGTTTATAAAACTAATCTATTTATATATCACGTAAACAGCTGTTTAATTATAAACATAAACAAAAGGATATGAAACTTTAGCAGTAAAAATTAATATTAGAAAGAATATGTCAAAACCTAAATACTGGGCGTTTTATGTAATAAACTATTTTAGCGGATTTTAGTTATAGAAATGATGCTTGCAAGAAATGTTAATTTAGAGAAATTAGCCAAAATAAACAATAACACGGTTAATGGTTAATGGTTACAAAATGACCTTCATTTTGTTAAATAATTATACAAATAATTATTAAACACAAACTTGATGCTTGGTTCAGATATAGACCCATTAATTGCAAATATTTTAAATTATTTTACTAATTCACAATTACTTACAGCATCCTGTATATATATTCTATTTCAGTATTCCATATTTAATTACCGACATTTTACCGCTCATTAATTTACTAGCCTTTATTCAATAATTAATCCTGCATTTATTTTTAAATTAGATAAGGTACGCAAATAATCGAAAAAGTTCATGATTCTTGACCTACACAAGCGAAAACATAGTTAAGTGGGTCAAGGAACTTGACCTTGCGGGCAAAACATACGAGTGCATCATCGCAGATAAAAGCACATGCAAGCGATGCTAGACTTTTGTGGAAAATGTTATACCTGGTTAATTGGAATAATCACTTTGCCGTAGATAACTCATGATTGAACTATTTAATAATAAATGCGTATTTATTATTACTGTATTGTGTAAAATTGTGAGCGAATTAGTCGAATAGTTTAAATTATAATGATATTTTATTAATTATTTCTGTACAGGAGCAATGCCATCAATATTAATTGTTACTACTCCTAGGATATAAAAATAACACATCTAAGAATGTAATTATTGTTTAACAAATAAACTCCGTAAGCTAGATTTCGTCTAGAAAGTTTGTTTCTAATTGAATCCGGTGATAACAAATTTGTTATGAAAGCTAATGCTTAAGGCCGTTTAAAACAGGGGTGATTCAAACTCCATAGAGTCAACAGTCGCTCCTTGAGTCCAAGGGTTTCCTGACTCCTTAAAGAAAAGAAGCGCTAAACTGCATAAGGGTACAATATTGTAAACCACCCCTAAATAGCGAGGTGTTTTATCTCTATTTAACCGGGTAAAAGTTAAATTAAATTCACGAACCTAGAATATCTTGGCTCACTTTCCGATATTAAATATTGTAAATAAACCGAACAAAATGCAAACATAGGCCGCAATTTTCTAAATTGAGAAGAGAATAGCGCTCTTTTGCAAAAAAACGTGGTAAGTTCGGAATCATGAAGTTCGTTACCGCATATTCCACTTTGATTTGAATTAAACTATTTTAAACTGCTTGACAGAAAATCAACTGTTCGAAAACTTACCGTATTGCTGGATAGCACTGCGGAATATCCTTTTTCACAACGGGTAAAGTGTTCATCCAGAGCTTGAGCCGCTTACCCCATGTTGACGTAACCCCGAGTTGAGCGTTGCTTCCTCAATTGCCTAAATAACCTCAAGTTAAGAGCAATTAAACCTTCACTAAATTTCATTCACATAATGTACGATTCACCCGCGAAAATTGCATAATTAGTTGTACCGCTAACAAATAAACAAACTTCGTCATTTCGATCTACTACCCAAAAATCTTTGCGATTGCTCAACGTTTGAAAAGAAAGCGCACTTAATCGGGGTTTATACAAATAGGAGGAAGCGCTAGTTATTGTAAATACTTTTTAAATCAAACTTAAATTCAAATTGTAAAGAACACCATTTATTAATTAAATAAATAATTTTCTGTTTTAAGACTTCATATTTAAAGGTATAAAAATACAGTCAAGTATTAAAGCAGTGTACTGCAAGTGTAATTCAACGTCAGCACATAAAAATAAAGGTAAATCTGAATAAAACTAAATTATTTAAAGTATACAGTTCTAAGAATGCACAAATTTCAAACACATAAATTGCAAACAGGGTTGAATAAATAAAATACATCAAATTGTATCACAAAATGGAATGTATATAAAGCATAACAATTCAAGTGTGTATACCGAGCACGATAAACACATGACAATGGTAAAAAGCTTATAAATAATAACTGATTCAAATTCGGGGTTTTAATTAATCTAGTTAGTACAAAGTCATGACATATATATATATACAGAGTGTAGCAAAACCGAAATTGTAAATATTATTAAACCAGAACCTTTAATCAGTCTCAGTTCACACTGGGAAGTAGTTGTATAGATAATTTTAACTTGTATATATTATGATAAATTTTAGAAAACTGCCGTAACATCCAAAAGACCGCCCTGGACCCGTCTTCGACAAAGATAGAGCTAACCCGCGGTATTCATGTTTCAGTACTTGAACTAAGCCCCAATACATATTGAAATCCCACAAACAAGAATTACCCAACACTCGTTACAAAATTATATAAAACTGTAAATGTATGTTGTATATAATTTCAGGAACATGTTACAGAATGTCTAGTACAATAGTAAGGTAAAATAAATGTAAAGATCATGGAATTGAAAAACATATCCCCTTCTGTAAGGAATAGTTTTAAAGATATACCCAGATACTACAATTAACGAAATTTGTACTTGTACACTGCCCTTAACAAAATAATGGACAAACAATATCTTCCAGTGCCACTTAAATAAAGAATAAACGAAGCGGAACTAATTGTGGCAGTATCCTGAAGAAGACATAGCTTCCCTTGAAAGTGATAAGTATGTTTAGAATGAGTTACACAATTCGTAGTTAATCCATAGTATTGACTATAGCTATGTCAATTCTTTTCTTTGGGTAACTGTATATACAAGAAAAGTTAAAAAATACTAGCAGTTTTCAATTACAGGAACACACATTGGGTAAAGTAACAAATTAGTTGAGACGAGAAGAGGACAAGCGCATATTTGAGATTATTATAGCAAAAATATATCAAGAGGCAATCAATTTTTCGCCACAATTTTCAAATAAGAAGCACAAACATGAATATTTTAACAATTACATGGACTACATTTAGGACTGCGTTGCTGATCAAAATGGCACGTAATTATACAATGTAAAAAGTCCCAAACGAAGTTCATGGCGATTTAAAAATGGTAAATTGATTTTAAGTAATTTCTATTTTATATAGTGTATAGATTATTAACATCTATCTGGTTTCCTAATTAAAATAGTTCTACATTATCTACAAGTGTTTAAAACAGTGTTATTTTGAAGATTATTATTTTTGACGAATTCAAAATTGCAGTATTTTATAGCAATTTAGTTTATTCGCTAAGATTCTTAATTCTTAATTGCAACAATTTCACTTCTAAATTGTAAACGCTATAAAATACGAAATATCAACAACAATGTGATTACAAAGAAAGCTTGTGACGTTTCTTTTTTCTCTACTAATGTCGAGGGGGAAAATTATTTATATTTTGCTCAGATAGACTATAGCCGTGAAGGCCGGATGCTTCCTTTACAGGACTTCCTATTAACGGAGGGCTTGGTTGTTCATACCTAGCTAAATTGGTTAATAAATAACCAATCTATAAACCTTTATAAGTTATATATTATAAAGAAATGGATGATTAATTACAAATTAACAAGTATTTACAACATAAATACGAAAAGTTCGTAATAATTATATACAAAATGATAATGGAATATTCAAGATAATTAGATAGGCGTTCTCTAACGCTAAAATAAATATGTACAAAATGAACTCAACGAAATGATCATTAGCTATTCTTTCGTATCTACGACAACGGCAATTAGATACCGAATTTAATCCGTAAAGCTCAAACATTGAATATATTTAATTATTGTTGACAGCAATCGGTTTGTTTTTGCTAATGTTAAATTTTAGCGACGGACGAATGATAATGTTAAATTATTATCAATAAAATTAATTAATTAGCACTTCTCATAAAAGGCCATTCAACCATAAATAATTAATTTCTACATGCCTTAAACGAATGCTAGAATGCATTTTGAAGTTGCCTAATAACGGGTCTCGTATCAATGCTGTTGACATCGATACACAAAACGGTTTGATAGTCGACCTAAGGGATTTTCTGCGTTCCTGTTACGGTCTGGATATGTTTCAACGCAATTTCTTATCGCCCTTGCAACAAGAGGAAGCATTTACGAGCATTACTTGCGGGTCTATCGGGTTCCATCGTCGAGTTCTACAGGCAAACGCGACGCTAGAATAAGACAGACCGCGCAGGGTGTGCGGTGGTGATTCTCAGGATCCTTCAGCTCCACTTTCGCCCAAGCAACTGTTTAACTCAGGGATCGTGATTATCCTTCGGCAACGGTCTCTGCTACCCTATCAACTAAATCCCGTCAGCGATATCCGAAAGGTTCCACAACATGCAAGCGTAAACTAGGATCACCGGCGCAACTACATATTTTACTCAAAGGTTGATTCATAAGGCGAGCCTGACTTTGTGATTACTATATCGCGGTCGGACCTAGAGTGTCGCTTTGCGGCTGCAAGCGGAGTATCTTGCCTCGAGGCGTATCGGCGTTCTCGGCCCCGTGGTCGGAGTCGATGTATATTTAACTCGCTTCGCGGTTAAAAGCGATGTCTATCGGTATACTCGGCTTCACTGTTGGAGTCGAAGTGTCTTAAGCGTACCTGTGTCGCTCTTTATATGCTAATTTAGAGCGCGGTGTCTTTATTCCGCTCGCTCAACTTATTTGTTATTTCATTTTTGCGCTTTACGATGATTTTGTACTTGGAACTTGCAACATGTTCCTATTTAAAATGGTGGCATCTTATTTGATCTATAGAAATAGCTTTACTTATTTTAACTAAATGCATTATTTGTAGTTTATCTAATTTTAATTAGATAAACTACTAGATTTAAAAGCATTTATATCTATAATTAATTATTTTAATTATTAAATGTTTCCCGCACTTCGCGAATTCTTAAAGTCTTTTACATTGTCCTGTCGGCAAATAATTGTAATGTTTAGTGTTTATTCGGTGTTATTGTATGAATCCATAAACTGACTTGTGTAAAGCATCATGCTGTATAACACTAATAAATTATTTATTTATTTTTATTTATTTAATTAAAATATTAATAACATAATAACGTTAAAACGCGCGAAACTGTATCAGTTTTTATAATCGGGATTTTGATGTTATAAGGGTACTTTTACAAGCTTCCTCGTAATTAATTCGACATAAATCTGCAAAGATGACGAAAATAAGTAATTGCAGAATGTATCTGCACATGACGTTATAAATCTGAACCTTTGGAAGATAAACATTCTTAATCTCAATATAAAAATGCTCTTTTTTCCAGAATTTCAGGCACTGTAAGAGCGTAAAACTAGTAGCTACCCCGAACTTCACCGAAAAGAACGTTAAATAAGCTATTCAAGAGTTTCGTGTACGAATATAAAGCATTTAAGTTCCTGAAAAAACGTTTTCACATACTACATGGCATTTGAGCAACCAGGAAACATTTAGTCAGATTTCTGATCGTTTTATTGTTACTTTGAGTTGTGCTCATTCCTACTTGCAAAGAGTTGTAAAGTTTTTGCTATCTTTCAAATTGCAAAGTACTGCTTGGCTAACGGAAAGTAAAATCAATACGATTACTGAAGACTTTTCAAACACACAAGCCATTGCTAATGTCATAGGAGCAATTGACGGTAGTCATATTGAAATACAACTGCCAGAAGCTTGTAAAGGTAATCCAAGTTGATTAATACAATGTATTTGGTAGATCAGGAAAAAAGGTTTGATGGCTCATTGCATGATTGTTGCGCAAATCTGCAGTATATCGAAAGAATTTAGAAAACCCAAACTTCATCGGTGATTCAGCATACCTAACTTAAATTGGCTTGTTACACTTTGAGAACACTGTTTTTTTCACAAGAGTGCAAAAGATATTAAATTTTTGAACATCCGCTACTAGGGTTATTACTAAAAATGCATTTTTCCTATTAAAATGAAGATTCCGAAGGTTACAAAATTTAGACAACCTACACTTAACACTTTGTGCAACATGTATCCTAGTTTATATATTGATCAAAACGGTTTCATAGGAGAAACTATTGATTAACCTCATAGTTCAATTTATAGTCACAATTGGAATGGAAATTACGAACTAGTATGTCGACAAATATTTAATACTCATTAATGTGCTCTTGATGTTAAGGTTATTTATATATTGATGTAATTGGATCTCTCCAAAGAAAGAAAAAATTATTTTATTTGTGTAGTTTATTTAGTGAATTTATAATTAATGGTCCAAATATTTTTGCTATAAACTGTATTTTCAAGTAGGTATGTTGCAAAGTAGCAGTTAGCTATAACAATAGTTCGCTAAGGTCTACGATTTGTTTTAATGAAAATATGAGCCATTCAGAAAGCTAAATGTGTTGTAGTTAATTATGCTTTCTGCAACTTAGCCATAATCTAGTAAGGGTTTTTTCTATATTGAAGCTTTAAGCAGTATATAAGTTTTTCTTCAAAAAATTGTCAGAAAAGCATTTTGAAAGTAGAAAATTATCAATTGTAACTACACGAGAGCTTTATCTTTATCTGAATAAATTTATAGTTTTTAATGAAAACTTGATTGCTAGACAATTGAACTAAATAAATCGCGTTTCATAAAACAGTGACCAAATGACTCATCATTTTATGAAAGGCAATTTTTGAGTGTAATTTCCAGTTATGCACACACACAAGTATTATGTACGTTGACTTTTATTATTTTTATTTAAATATATCTACCAAATACATCGTGACTTGGAATTTACCACCCATGAATTAAATTCAGTGAGTAAGGCATAAACAGGTTTACCGATTACCACCATGAAATATGAATAATTTCGCATAGGTTACTATCATTAAAAGTTACACATTGCGCACAGCAACGAAACTGTTGTGGAATGGACATCACGTGGTCGTGTGAAAAATATTTCACACGCTTACATAGTAGGTTGCTGTAGTAATTTAGTAAAGTCGGCGATGCTTATTAAAGTTCAGTTAACATAAGTTATTACGTCATTTTAAAAATTGTCACAAAATCTCTTTCAAAT
>JAHWXV010015643.1:0-18382 GCA_024586415.1 Phrixothrix hirtus | reverse complement strand
TTTAATACATATTAAAAATTTTCTGCATCAGCTGAGGCTCGAACTCAGGATCTTGTGCTTACATGACACACGCTTTAACCAACTAAGCTACCGACGCCTATAGACTGACAGCAGGAAATCTCGAATATGTATATAATGCCAATTCAAGGCGTTAGATATTTTTAGTAGATATTTCTATAGCAGGTAATTGATGAGCCTGCGTGATTTGCAAGTTTCATACCGATAACCTAGTATGTTTATTTATTCAAAGATTATTTTTAGCAATTGCTAATTGCTAAAATTTATCTATTTGAGATAACTATTTTAATGTAAATTTTTTTGACAAGTATTTTAATACAGAAAATTTTTAATATGTATTAAAAGTCTTATCAAAAAAATTTACATTAAAATAGTTATCTCAAATAGATAAATTTAAAATATATATACATATATATATATATATATATATATATATATATTGAGCTAGGGTACAGTTTGACGGTCATTCTAGCAAGAATACAACACGGCATCCCTCAATTTACACTGGGTATTTCGTAATACATGTAAAGTCTAAATTAACATCCATTATATATAGCGCTAAAACTAGCATCCTTTGATATACAAAAGCGCATAAGCCTACAAATTTACTGCCGTATATAAAGCTTTTGATCAAGATAACATCTAGTGCGACGTTGCCGAAAATAATAGTACTTTTACATTCTCCTGCGTGATATAGAGTTAGACTCTCGCGTAAACAAAAACAAATTGCACTTTCAGGGATCTATAAAACTGCAAAATATTTTTTGTCAACCAAATGTATAATTTCGGAAACTTGAATCACCGGTTGTACTTCGACTGTAATCAGTATTTTACATCCTTATACCACATAACTCCATTTCTGTTTAGCTTCGCACATCTCATCTTTCTTGTTGTTTAAATATCCTATGATATTTTTGGCTACCTATTGGGCAGTATTGAGAAATTTATTAAAATTTATTTATTACGTACTTAATTTTACGTCATTTTTAGGTTTTAGTAAAAGTAACCTAGCTAATTCCAGACCTCATTATTTAGATAAGTCTGAACGCGATAGCTTTTTCTCCGGACATAGAATACCTGTCTGGACTCTACCTGTAGATAAATTTTATACTTTACCTTTGCAATGTTTATTTTAAATTTTGTGGTTACACTAACAGTTTATTTGCGACCAACGTTTGTAACATTAAGTAACAATCAAATTAGTTCTATAAATTTATTTAAATTAAAATTAAAAACAATTATATAAAAATTATGCGATCAGAAATCTTATATACTAAAATAGGTTAAATTCCTATAACAGTTTACAATAAATGCAATGATCTTATCGGAAATATCCCTTAGAGTAATGTTCCTGCAAAATGTAAACAAGCAGTTGAAGGGACTTTCTTCACTAAGGGATTTAAACAAGTTGTAAAGGTTAAGTATGTATTATATTAAATTAATTTTACGATAAATGGTTCTTACAAATTTAGCTTTTGCTTCATTATAAAAATTTGTATTTGTTTTAAAACTTTCAAAACATTCACTTACGTTTTAAATTCTTGATTTGTTATCTTGATTTGAAAATACTTCTTCCAGTTAACATTTATAAATTTTGTTTTCAAGCCTCAAACTATTATATCGAGCCAACTAAACATGGTAGGGATCTTCTAGTTTCTTGAACTTCCTTTGGTTCTAGCACGTTTCAAACAAGCTCGTTTAACATTATTGGTTTTTATACATTTTAAATATTTATAATTTGTTTTGGCGTTAGTCTTCCGTAAACTTTATATTGCTGCGGCTACTGATCAGAGATAATTTATTTGCTTTACTCGAGTAGGCGTGTGCTAGCACAATTTTTGTTGGAATTTACATTTATAAACGTCAAAGGATCTTTCTCGAAGGTGTCACGACTGATTAGTTCAACACCGTGTTCAACGATCTAAAGATAAATTTTCTTGTGTTGCTATGGTTTTTATTAACTACATGGCGTTCTTTTCCCGCTGATTTAATCTCAAATTCAAACTGTTAGTTTGTATTTTTGTTGATAATAGGAGACAAAGATCCGCTACTTGGCAGCATTTGATTTCGCAAACTTCCATTGGATTTTACGTCTTGGGTCTTAGGTAATGGATACCGTAACTTCGGAGGCGGTTTTGATTGTTTTATATTTTACTACAACCGAAAACCTTTTCTTATAGAAATTCTTATTTCGTACAATTAGTTTGTGTCCCTATAATTTTTAGTTTGCCTGTAACAGAATGGATTTTTATATCCTAACCAGCGGTTTATAACAGTACACTTCCTAAACTCTGTTAAATCTTATTTTATAGTCTGAAAGACCTTCTTTTTAAACTTGGAATACTGTTAGACTATTTTCATTTACAACGATTTTAAAAATTTGAAATAGGTGTTAGCTTATTTCAATTTTTTAATGTGAGAACAGAGTAACTTTTATTGTTAATTACGAAGGTCCAACAATATTACTTGTAGTTTCTCGGACACGATAATTAAAGATTAGATTCTGTTGGTAGTAGTTATGTGACTTTCTATGTAATTCCGGAGTAACAATGTTTGGAACAGAGATATTGGGCAGAAATTTTAAATAAACTAGATTCTTGATGAAACGATATGTTGTTAAGTTTAAAGTAAATTTTGATAGATAAGTTTAAAAATATCTAAAATGAAATAATCGTGATTTTATTTTGTTCATTTCATATTATTTCAAGCTTTTGTAGCGTTTATTTATGTATCAGAGTACGTTATTACTCACTTATTGTTATTGGTTGATTGACTTCATGCTTTCATTCTGTATCTTTTTTGCCAAGTTCTATTAATAAAGAAAAATTTATATTTTGTAATCCTGCTATATATAAATATTTATTTTAGTGTACGTTGCGTTACCCACCTATGTACAGTAACCGTTATTTATTCTAGCCAAATTCCTATACTACTCCATGTAGGTGTATTCTATGGTTTTGTGAACAATTTAGCTACTTCAATTTTGCAACGATCAATAGCTATTAGAAATCGACTACGGTGTTACCTATTCGTCATTTGTAAAAGTGATGTGCATTTATTTAATTGGATTTTGTATATTTTAATTATTTCTGCTTTAATTAAGATGCTGCAGACGGTTTGAGGTAAGTGATTTTAATTATTTATAACAGATCTGACGAGCATTACAAGTTTAGGTATGTTTGGATATGCTAATTCGGTTAGATTTTAGACTTGTTGCAAATACCACTGCGAAACTAGACGTTTTTAATTCAGTTTAGACCGTAATTCATAAATGAGAAAGAATCTAAAGACTACGTTCAGTTTCTGGAAAGTAAAAATTAAGTAAACACTGTTGCTACCAGTAAACTACTGGGTAGCTTAATAATTGGTACCACCCTGAAAGATAATCCACATATAATAAGCGGCAAAGTGAGTCTAAGGGACAAAAATGGACACCGCTGGACAAATAACCCTACACAATGCGCTTCGGCCACTAGAAATATTAATCACATTCGCCTAGGCCCTACGGCGAATTCAAACAGAAAAATTAAACCTATGGAAGCATTTAATCTTTTTTTCACAGAAGAAACCAAAAATGAAATTGTTAATTGTACGAATGCTAAAATTAGTGAAAAAAATGTTATGTATCCTGTCAAAAATGCTACAGCATCTAAATTGTTACCAGATGTGTTTTATGCTACGTTAGGTATCCTAGTACTGTGCGCAGCTCAAAATAACAATCATGTACCTTCGAACGAAATATTCAATTTCCAATTTAGTAGAGAGAGATATAACGCAACAATGGGCTGTGACTATTTTGACTTTTTATTAGAATGTTTGGGATTCTATCATACCGAGACCAGAGACGAAAGAAAAGAACTTGATAGTTTTACACCTTTAAGAGACGTTTGGGAATGTTCTGTAATATCATGTCGTAATAATTACAAACCCGGGTCATATTTGGCCAATGACGAACAACTGCTGGCATTTAGAGGAAGATTCAGCTGTCCTATATGCATTCCCAATAAGCCAGTTAGATATGGTATCAAAATTGTTATAGTGTGCGACACGGCTATAAAATATATGATTGATGCGATTCCTTACAGAGGAAGGACAATGAATATGGGTGGTTTGCCGCAGGCAGAATTTTTTGTAATAAAATTGTCTGAAATATGTCATGGTTCCAACCGTTATATTATTGTTGACAATTGGTTCAACTCAGTGTCCCTAGCAACATGTCTACTAGATACACCCTACAAATTTACATTGCTAGGCAGCATTACAAGAAATAAACGAGAAATCCCCTCCGAAATGATTGACCCAGAGGCGAGGAAAATAGGAACGAGCATGTTTTGCTTGGTCTGAATTCATTGGATTCAAAACCTTAGTCTCTTATAAAAGAAAAAACAAAAAGGTTGTTTTCCTTCTGTCTACATGTCATTACAAAACGACTATTGATAAAATTTCAAAGAAACCAGCAATAGTTGAGACGTAAACGCAAAAAAATGCGCAGTTGATACACAAATGTGCAACCAGATTTCATGTAGCAGAAAGACCAACAGATGGCCATTTTGTGGCTTTTTTGAAATGTTAAGCATTCTTTTAGTGAACTCATATATTATATTTATGCACAACGTAGTAAAACTTGGTCTAAATCCAGTATCTAGAAGACAGTTTGCAAAAGATCTGTATTACGAACTAGTAAGGTCATGGTTCCAGCATTGATTGGAAATACCTAATATACTACGCTCACTTATACAGTCTATTTCTAATATTTTAATTATAGATGTGCTACCAAAGCGGACTACTTAAACACAAAACCAACCGCGTATTATCTGTGGAATTTGTCCATCTGCAAAAAGAAGAATGAGATCGTTATAATGTTGCTGTTGTAATAAACCCATCTGCAGAGAACAACGAGGGAAATGCTGTGTGAACTATACTGACGAACTTTAAAATGTTATTAAGTGTTTTTAGTTCGTCTAGAGATAAATATTTCATTTTTATTAATAAATAAAGTTTATTTTACAATTAGGTAATCGATTATATCTTAGTCGTAAATTTTGTGATACATTAGCTTTAACGTAATTTTTAGAACATATTAGCTTGCTAGGGTTAGCAAGCTACGGAAAAGATTTAAACATGAAAATTGCTTGCTATATTGAGATACCTTAAAAATATTTTCGAACTAAAATTCCGACATATTAATGGCAACTTTCTTTTTTCAAACGGACGATATATTGGATTTTTAAACGATTCAGTAGAATTTTTTGTCTTGTTAGCGATGTACATATGCAGTACATATTATGGTTAAATTGTGACAGATTTTTCACCCTTCTGTCATAAACTTGGGAAATATAATTATCTTATGGTTTATATATAACTAGAGCTCATCTTACACGCTAGGTACAAGCATTGATTTTATATATACTAAAATCAATGGTACAAGTGACGTAACACTTATTTGTCACATTTTTGAATTTTGATTCCAGTTCTGAAAAATTGTACCGATTTTTGCATTCAATTAAACACAGAAACTTACTTATTTCGATATTAAGATTTTTACAATTCTTTAGTAACTGAAAGATTAAAGGTATGGGCACGGCAATATTAATTGAACGTGTTACATCATTCTAAAATTTTAAACATTTCAAAAATGCATCTAAACCTATTTCCTATTATTTATATATGTTAGGTAACACAGATAAACCTTAATTTAGAATAGCTATGTTTTTATTATATAAAACAATATTTATCCGATACAAATCTGATTTTATCATGTGGTACGCGTCATTTTCATTTAAATAACACGAATTTTTTGGGTCATAAGTATTTTGACAGAAATACCTGCATTTTTTGTATTACCAGTTCTAGCAATAGAAACCCACCTTCCATTGGCGTAGGGAGCATAGCTGACATGAGTGTTTTACATTACAAAGAGATAAAGTTGTATATATTTGAATATATTTTGCAACAAATATAATGACTTTGCTTATCAAGTTTTAAATAAATTTGTAAACGAGCATTTCTTCCATATACAGGACCTGTACATAAAACGAGAATTTATAGAGCAAAAATGGATAACTTATTTTTTTTGAGAGAAATTTTAATAATCAATCTATTTATTACGTTACTTGTAATTTATTTAAAAACTTCTGTTAAATAAATCTTGAGTTTTATGGCACTACCCTAACCTGAATTCTGGTTACTCAGGCATAAAATTCTAATTTCAATATTTATTTTAGATAAATGCCTTAATTTCATTAAATATCAATAATATGAGACAAAGCATCGGTTGTCAATACTAAAGGTACAATATTTTTAAGTATGAGTGGTAGTATATACGTATACATGCTCTTTTAAAGAAGTTAGACGCGTATTGGTGAAAGTTTTAATAATTTTAAGTTGAATTTGTTTTAATTGGTAATAAAACTCACAAAAACATTGAAACTTGTACCATACATTCATTATTCGTACTACGTTTTGGAATGTATTTAAATTGTCTCTCTGATTCATAGTAATTCATTGAAATTCAATATGGTTATCAGACAGTCGTTTACAATCTGTGTAATAAAGCATTTTAAATAAGTGATATTGCATTCAAAAGTTCCTAAAGAAACAAACACTATCGATCGCATGTTTAGAAACCTGCATTCCTACAACAAATTTATATTATGTTTATACTACTCATTTACATATTTCAGCACCTTTCGACCGAAATTTTAAGTTTTTATAATATATTCACATTTTTATATTCTGTTGCACCTCTAATAATTATACTGCATGTTCTTTGGTATTAGTGATTCTTCACCTGTTATTTATAACGTAAGGTAAGGTAAACACAAAATAGAGTAAATGAATTTTGGACGCCGATGACATAAAGCTAAGTGCACCAGCCATATCATGTAGTGCCCAAAAGGGATGGGGGTAGGCACAACATACTTCAAAAAAACAGAAAAGGAGGCGCCAGATATTCGGAAAATCGCAAAGCAACACATACATAAACGACAAGGTGCGTAGTGTACTTTCTCTATCCTAAATCTTACCGACCTTCAGGGTTGGTCCAGCAGCAAGGAGTTCTACCTAGTTGTAAAAGGGAAGGTATATAGCATGTGTAGAAAATAAGAATGCAAACTAGTAAATCGATCATAACATTTATTCCACCATAGTGTGGCAAAATCGGTAGTTAAATTGCATAACAATAATTTATAAAAATAAGAGAAACATATGGCAATAATTTATATTCCCGAAGGAATGCATTCATTAGGCAAATGTTTACTGTAAGTGCCTTTTTGCTGCATTAAGGCTAATACCAAATATAATAAGTAATGTCACTAAACATGAGGTTTCTACTACAAGAACTGGTAAATTAATTATTCTCAAACAAAAGATTAATGACTATGCATGTTTACCGGATTAAAACTAACGCAACGAAATTTATAGAACACACCTTGTATATCATTCAAGTCAAAATAGTAACTTCGTCTTTCATGGACATACATTAGTTCAAGGCGTGAATCTAGGATTATTGAAGTATGTTACCGTAGTGTTTCACACTATCCACTGAAGATATACAAACCAATCTTATTAAATAGATAAACTGAAGCCCAATTATAAACAGTTATTTTTCTCGAGAAAAAAGCAGCTTTATGTCAGTCCATTGAATCTGATCACTGAATATTAAACTAGCAAGTATTGCTTGATAGTGACAGATTACATACTAAATTTCGTCCGTGCGGTTCTTTTATCAAGACAGGCAAAATAATAGAAAAAAAGGAAATAATTAAAAATAATTAACAGACGGTGTTACTTTACATAAGGTTACGCATAATTGAATAATAAAAAATAACTATCTTATAATTATGGGAACAAATTTGTGTAAAAAAGAAGGTACTGTAAACGACGTACGTCTGAGTTTATATGTTATTCGCAAATTAGTCTGAATTGAAGGCAGGTATTACAGATCATAGTAAAACAAAAGGAATGCACGGCAATTGTAGATTAAGAGCTCATACGAAACAACATCCAAAATTTACTTATGTAAAACTTTCTACGTGTAGTTTGTTACAGCGTACATAAATTCATAAAGAATTGCTTGAGGAACATAATTTAGTGTAATTTATTAGAAAATCGAAATAGATGCGACTTTCATACGTCAATTTTATCGTTGAAAAAAACAGGAAAGACAAAGGTACGACCTTACTCCAGTATCACATTATTTACGTCCCGGTCCATGTAAAGGAAATGTCGTCAAAGACTTCAAAACAGGTGAAGGCGTACACCTTGAACGGCATCGTTAAATTAATCAGATAATAACGAATACCTACCCATTATTAGCCTATAACGGAAGCATATCGAGAAGCAATTAAAACATTTACCTGAGGATAGCTACTAATTCGTAGAATAAAAAAACACACATGTAAAAGCCAAACGATAGGAAAAACCTCGAAAAGCTTTATTTATTGCGAATGTTCGCAGAATTCTAATAAAGGTTTTAAATATAAATTTAAGGACGTTAGTTCGTGTCACTTACTTGCAATTGAATTTTAAAAATGCAGTTTTCCCAAAAATAAATGAATAAGCAAACAAGCACATTCCTTTGAACTTAAATATAGAGAAAGAGAATTTATGTAAAGACCTTGAATGGGTTATATACCATAAATGCTTAATAAATTAAGAATGCACAGGAATATTTCAGTTATTCTTCTCTAATAAATTAAAGAAGGTGAACACGAGGTTCGTAAAAATAATGTCTTATTGGAACTTAACTAAAAAGGATATTTTATGTAATTTAACTGTTACGACTTAAATGAACTTATCCCAATTTTACTGGTCGGCAAAGCTAACATTTTTAAAGCAAACATTGATTAGTTGATCTACTGCATGCACTGTATGAAATTAAAAGGTCTTTAGAATTGTTATTCTCCATGACAAGATTTAGAAATTTCTAGTATTTTATATGTACACTGACCTGGAAGGAATTATTCCGAGTTACAGTAATGTATAGATACTCTGCTGTATCTATAAGTTTTTAAATGTGTACCATTCGTGATTTTTAACAAACTTATGCATTTTACTTTCATATCAACATTTAGGCCAATAATGTAGGTAACAATAATTTTAGACTTTGCTGGCGTATGTTATATTATAAAATGTATTGTTGCTGTTAATTAATTTTATTTTAAATAATTGTAAATTTTGGGAGTTTTTAAAATTTCCTAGATATTACGTCTCACGGATATAGTTACGGTTTACTTGTAGTCTCAACATTCTTGTTATAAACAAGTTCGATTGTATTTCCTTACATTTTATTATAAAAAACTGAATTTAAGATAAATTATCGTAATAAATAATAACCCAAACTTTTACGCGCTATGTGCTTCATACAATTTTGCCCAAATTGGCTATGTAAATTAAATTAACCCCATTGTTCATTCTAGTTGAGTAACTATTTATTTCACTACATCCATATTCAATAATATACTTGAGAAATCAAATTTGATCTTATAAATGTATCTCTTAATGGAGTAAATATTGTCAATTAAGGCCAGGATTCCGACATATTTTTATACATAGTTTTACAAGCTATATAATTTACTTGAAATCTTGTAAAATTAATATTTCTACACAAAACAAAAGGTTAGTATGTGAAGTATTACAGCGGAGGTTTGTCATATAACTATTTGTAATAAGTACCAGTACATTTTTGACAAAATAAGATGGTAGAAACAAAGAATGAAGACAAATACAAATGGAATATTATGAGTTTTATGACAATGCTAATATTTTCAAGGATAATACTAATTGTTTGAAATTAATCGAAAGTAATATATTATGCCGATTTCAAGTAAATTGTGAAGATTAAAATTTACAAATCAATAGAAATAAATTCAATTTTAACACATTTGAAGTAAAACTATTTATTTAAACCATTGGTGTTAAACCTACACTATAGCTATTAACCGCAACATGGTAGTTTTTTCTTTATTTGTTCTTTTATATGTACACATTTTTATTTTTCTATTAATCCCAGCCTTAATGTAGATAAATATTCACTATTACATTACACGAATAAATTGTTTATTTATCGATGCAGTCAACTTATTACTAATAACAATGTTCTAAACTATTTCATAAATCAACTTACAGAATTAAGCATCCCAATGGATAGGAAATTATAAAAGAAGATATTTAATTTTTAAGCAGTGTTTGAAAATTAAACATGATTAATGGCCATTTGTAAGGTTTCTTGCAAATAATGTAGGAATTTATGGAATTTGATTAAAAGCTTTTGAGCTGGACATCAATAAATATTATTAACAATCCTACGTATATATTTGAATTTATGAAAGATTACAATCAGCGACCCTTTTTCGCACAAAAAACCGCCAATTATTTTATTTATTATGGATAAACATATCAATCACTAAAATACATTTTGATAGATTTTGAAAGTATAACAGCCTAAATAAAAGTTAAAGGAAAACATCTGGGTGTAAACTGTATTAATAGAAATGTATCTTAAACCAAAAATGTGTAAACAACCCATTATGTTGTAGTTGGTGATTTACAAAAATGGAATTCAGCCTAAGGTATATGCGAGGAAAAAATATATCGTATTGCGTCTGTTTGTAATAAATAATATAGATTATAACAAAAATAAATTAATCTTTTAAAAATGAGCTATATTGAAAAACAGACGTTGCCACTCTCCCTAGGAACGTTTTATATATATTGACGAAACATTTCAGCAAGAGGCTTGGCGATTTTCCTTCGAATTTTGATTTTCAGTCTGTTAATTGCAACATGTTACATGTAAATGCACTTTGCAAGAAGAAATTACATTATTAAGTCAAGATATCTTGGAAGCTACGAAGCATCACTATTTTTCGAAATTACCTGCTTACCAAGCAATTATCGTACAGCTCTATTTACTTGTAACTAGATGTTTCCATTAATATGTGGAAATGTTTGAAATTCATACACAATGCGTGTTTCTGATATATTGACATACCGCGTAGACATTACAGTGGTCGTAAGGCTACTATCGTTTCCTTTACACAGCGCAACACATTAGTTGTGTGGCCCAATAGTGAAAAGTTTATCTCTTAATAAACGCGTTTACTCATAGATGATAAGAGTGCTTCGTTCGATGCCCATAGATAATGAATGCAATCTTTAACATCATTTAGCTTTTCTGTCGTTTATTTAAGGAACTATAGCCGCATTTGGTGGCTAGTATATTGAATTTAACTTGCAGGGATTTGAATATAGATCGCATGACAATATTCTTTAAACATTTAAAGACGTTTAGCAGCTAACTGACGTTGTAGGCGTCATATTATGGCAGATCAGTCCTGTCTGGTGTACAAACGATTAGCGAACTACCTGCAGGTTCTTTTATTAAAACTGATTCCGTGTAGTAGAAACACTATCGCGACATCCCAAATTGAAATAGGAATGAAGTTGTCTTTGTGTGGTCTGACTTCGCTCCATGTTTTCGTAAACGATTTTGACCCCGAATACAAGATACACTCCACTCCATTGCTGTATGATAATCAGATATCAAGAAAAATCAAAACTATTTCGACCATTTTAAAGTTTATTTGCTACTCTAGGTCGCTCTATTTTAGCAAGATGTCTTCTCAGGTATTTTATGCAATTCCAAAGTTCGAATTTAAGAAAGCTTCTTTAATATAAACAGTTGTCTTTTATAATAGTAATCAAAATCACTTCTATTGGTGTTTTATAAAATAGGATTCATCAGCAACATTTGAAGCTTTGGTATATATTAGTAGTGATACTCCTTTTTTGTTTTCGTTTCTTAAACTTTTACTTGAAAACGGGTTAATATTGTCCTTTATCTATTTCTTTAATAGAATGATTTTATTAAGATTAATTGTAATAAAATTAAAACAATTAACTGATTTTTTAATGACCATCTTTTAATTTACTTGTCACTTTCAATTTAGTTCTGATTTGGATGGGCTGTACAAAAACATACACACTACACCTTACTAATGAAGAATAGAACTGTACGAGATAAGGTAGAAGTAGAGGATCCGCTGAAAACTACTATAGACTGAGGTACTATTCCACGTCATATACGTTAGATGTTTCGCTCATTTCGCGGTAGCCAAAGATATCTAAATCCACCGACTTCATACGATAGCATTTAACACACAAACTACCATAAATACAATTAAAACTTCGCCTCTAGTAAGCAATATCGGTATTAAAAACGCTAGTTGCCCTAATCTATTAACAGCTGTAAAATGTTTGATCTATTAGCAATTATCATAACTAATAACACACTTTTATCGCTAGTATAAAACGAAGAGGAAAATGATAAACAAGAAGAACGGGGTTCAACTTAACATAAAGTTTATAAAAAACAATATTCTGCATGCTATAGTAGATATTAATGAATTTGCAAATAGCATAATAATAGTAGTGATAATAATAATAATAATAAAAATAATAACAACAACAACAAAATGTTTATTTTTGTTAAAATACAAAGCATTTACAAACGACAATATCGGAATTATTGTAATCGACACATTTTTCTATAGAATAATATTTTTGCACCATTAAATAGTTCTATATGTAATTGAGTTCCTTCAAGCTCATTGACTTTAGAAGTGTGGGTAATTTGTTATAAAATGTTATACAACAGTAATTTATAAGTCTGGATTTAGTTATTCGTGAATAATTCAGACAAGAATGATCACTTCTTGTGTCGTAGTTATGAAAGTTAATTAGCTTTCTATAGAGCGTTGGATTATTCATAAATAATTCAATAAATTTGTATTAGGAGTCTATAATCAAAACGTACAATCTTCTATTTTTTAAAAAAAATATGTTTAGATGCGATTATATAGAATTTAAATCTAAATATGATAATTGTTGTATTTAGATTCAAAACCGACAATATCCCACTGAATTCTGAATACAAAAATTTAGGTTGGTTTCAAGCTGTACAATATCCACTATCAGTTCGCTTTCAAAACGTGCAATCTCCAAACAGCCAATGGAAACGGTGAATCAAGACACATGTTACGTAATTTGTAACATGGCTTGTTGTGTTGGTGTACAGTGATGTTTAATTAGTTATTGTTGTATAAATAAAGTTATTGTAGCAAAAGTATTATTAATATTAAATTAATTTGTTACGTTTATTTAACTCGTGTTAATTCAATTATTTTAATTTAAAACAATTATGGATATTAATGCAACTCCTGTAATGGATAAAAGAAAGGCGCGAAAAAGACTTTCGGATCCAAGTCAGTGGAAATGCACTAAAGAAAAACAATTGTGGTTAGTTTTTTTACATTCACTTATAGTATAATCTGAGAATCGTTTTTATTTAAGTACAGTCCTATAAGCCTACCTATCTATCCCAAATGTCGACACAACAACAGAGCGTTTCAATGCGCTTCATTGACAATGAAAAATTTGCGTGATCTTCATGACAAACTTTTTGCAAAGAATTTAAAATTGTTTCAAGAGAATTTTATTTTAAAACATTGCCCAGTAAATCATGTCAAACGAAAGAGGCCTAGAAATAATAAATATGGAGGAAAGACACATCAAGTAAAATGCTATCCTCTCTTTTAATACAAAGCTAGTGCTAGTTTGTAAAAATGTTTTTATGATAGTATTAGGAGTCACTAGACGACATGTGGATACGATAATGAACAATTTTTTTGTAACTTCATTACCCACCCACAGAAAATCATGGTGGGGACAGAAAAAATAAAAAATATGCGAATAAAAACAATCTGTAATGACTTTTATTAACAAATTTAAGGTTATTGAGTCACATTATTGCCGGTCACGGAATACAGAACGTTCCCGCGTTGCACTAGATTCAAATATTAGAAGATGTGGACAATGTATTCTAATATCCCTGATGCAACTGTTGTGAAAGAAAGCTGTTTCAGGTACATCTTTAATACTGCAGCGATGAAAATACTAAAAAACAGTTAATTACAGGGATCAGGGTCCACAACTTACGAGCAAAGGCTTATTTTCAATTGCTTCGAGAAACATCTGATGGGCTCATAATTTTGTCATTCAATTGTCAAAAGAACCTGGTATTACCTAAAGTACCTGATCAGCAGGCATATTATTCCCAACAAGTTTATTTGTACAACTTTGCAGTTGCTAAAGGGCATTAGAGTGGCAAAATAAACCCTGTCACAGTAAAATGCTTTTGTTGGACCGAAAATGAATTCAGCAAGGGTTGAAACGAAATTTCTTGCAATATATACATATTCTAGAAAACATTTACTTTTCAAGCATACTTACGATCAGATTAATGTGTGAAGGATGTGGGGGAAAAACAAGAATACGACGTTAGTTGGAATGTGTGACAACTAGTTGTCAAAGCAAAGAAGTCCAATGTCCACCATTTCTAGTCTAGAAATCATATTTTCTGTGCATTGGCATTCTTTTATACCCACTGATCGTGTTTGGAAACATAGAGAAAGAAGTTAGAAAATTAGAAGTAATAAAGAGTCCAGAAGCATACTTTGAAATTATCTCAAATTATGGAACAGTCTTAAAACTGGGTGATGATGTCAAGGTATACGACTGGAAGGAATCTATAGCTAAGGCAGTTAAACCTAAATAACAATTATGAAGGATATAACCACACAGCGTGTTCTTATACGTGGGGAAACTGCATATAAAAGTGATTTAAGAGCTCCGCGATCAATAGTAAAAAAGGGAAGGAATAAAAGATATTAATCTTATTATTGTTTTGAAGCAAAATACACTGAAAGAAAAAAATAAACCGTGTTGTATCTTTGATAGTCGCTATTATGATGAAAACTGGAGTACTGATGATGAACTGAAATTTTACAAATCCGTTTTGTTTGAGAGTACAAAACATACTGAAAAAATCGAAGAAACTAAAATTTTATGTGAAAATTTTGATGAAGCACCCAACATAATCGTATAATGTACTTTAGTTTTAAGTGTATTAATGTAATATGCTTAATGATTAATATATTTCTGTAAATAATCAATGTTTCATTACTGTTTCGTCTTTTATATCCCTTGAATTCATCATGCTAACTTTTAAAATGTACAATCTGTAAACATAAATAAGCTGTAGTTCCCAAACCATTTAAAATTCTTGTCCACCTTTTTGCCAGATTATATATTTATAATAGACAAATAGGCTTATTCTTTCAAAATTACAATTTTGTTAATATTTTTGCAAAACAACAAAAAGGGGAGACTGTACACTTTGTATCCTAAACCTGCTTTTCATTGTAATACGAATAATCTTCTAAGAGAGTTAGACTAACCCTATACAATTATTCCATATTCAGGATGGAATTGTTTTGTATATAATATATTATATATTGTATATAATATATAATAAGCAGTTTTAAGTGCTTTAACAGATAGTTTGCCAATTTATGAAATAGATATATGTCCTAAGTTACTTTGTTTGCAATATAGTCACCGTTTTGCGTCCAATTTACCTTATGATATATGACTATTCCTAGGTATGTGAGTAGGGTATTTAGGCAGGGAAGACCTTCAGGTTTTTGGGAGATCATTGTTGTTTTCATGTAATTTAAACTTAACGAGATATAACAACAAGACCATTTCCTGAGCAATCTCGATTGATAATTCAGAAATACCAACAGGGGTGTCATCGGCATATAATGTGATGTCAGTATCGGGTAGCTACGAAGGTAATTAGCGTACACTCAATAATAGCTATCTCAGAATCGCCCCTTGTGGAACCCCATGTGATATGTGTGAGATGGCAAAATATATGTTGTTTGACTTAACTACTTAATGTTATTTCTAGAAATAAAACATAATTAATGAGATACCTCTAGGATGAAAATTATAGAAATATAGTTTCAACAATAAGATCTCACGTGAAACGCAGTCACAAGATTTACTGTGGTCAAAAAATTTTGTAGAATATGTTCTTGTCAAAACCATCCAGTATATTTTTAACAAGATTTATGATATCATGAGTTATTAAAGAATCCTTTCTAAGTCCGTATTGGTGTGGAGGTTATTTAACTTAATTTGCTGAAATAAGAGTTTTTCAATTACCTTGGAAAATATTGGTAGCAAAGGGATAGGCCAGTAATTGTCAAGTTCGTTTGAATAATCATTTTTAAAGATTGAGATAATTGTTGCTATTTTAAGGGCATCTGGAAAAATAAGATTCCTTAATGCAATTATTGAATAATTTGGTAGTAGAGCTAACATGGATACTTGTAACTGATTTGATTCATAAAAATAAGAAAGTTTGAAATTCTTTTATTTTTGTTAAGGTTAAATCTCTACTACTAACACTTCCCATCACCCTTAATGGGTCCGATTCGGGAACAGGTAACGTATTTATGATGTTATTTGCAACAGTAGAGAAGTAAATATTAAATACAAAGGTAGGCAGGAAACTGTAGAGCGCGAACGAAATGACCTTCGTAAGCACATCAGGTGACATATGGAAGTAACATTTCCCCTCAATATGCTCGCATAAGTTTGAGGTCGTTGAGTTCGTCGATTGTATTTCGAGAAGCAGAAGTAGGGAGACGTGTTCTGGTGCTATGTTAACGCGAGTTAAACAGCGTGCTGTTATCGAATTTTAAACTGCTGAAAATGTGACTCCTACTGAGATTCGTCGTCGTTTATGGTGACCATACCGTTGATAGGTCTACTGTAAATTGATAGGTAATCAAATTTCGTAGTTTTTAACCTGGCCAAGCCATAATTATTGACGAAACACGCAGCGGGCGCACACCTCGCGCACAACTGCAGAGGCTCTGCGAAACCTGAAGTTTGAACCGATTCCACACCCTCCTTATTCCACCGATCTTACGCATTGCAATTTTTATTTTTTTCCTCTACTTAAGACAGATGTCAAGGATAATCATTACACCTCTTACGATGAGGTGAAGGCAGCTGTCAAGCCTTGGATTCGAGAAAAGTCAGAAGGATTTTTCAGTAACGGAATGACAAAACTTATTACACGTTGGGAGAAATGTATTAGCCTTAACGGCGACTATGTCGAAAAATAAATATACGATTTTTAAACTTAAGAACTGTACTTTAATGTACTTTTGCCGGATCTTCCTATTTGTTCTTGTTCGCACTCCACAAGCATGTGTGCATTAGTTTTCAGCGTACCCTCGCACGTTAGAAGATATTGATGTAATATTTTTCGTTCTTAGTGTATGTTGGTTGATTGTGTCCCACATTTCTTTAGGGTTATTTTTATTGCTCTTTATGAATTTATGATTGGTCTTAATTTTAGTTATTTCTATTGCATTCTTATATTGTGTCTTAAAGTTAGATAACATATTTTTCAGGTCATTCGTTGGCCGAGATTTGTAACCATCAGACAAAAACCCAAGCGTTTAACACATTTTGTGTTGCTCACGTGTCAACTAGTCTTTATAAGACGTTTTAGTTGCATCATTTGATTTAATTGTTTTAATGGAGTATTTAGTACTATAATATAAACAACCGCGAAACACATTTGAGGTAAATCGGGGTGTTTACTGCATTGCTCTTTGGTCTGTTAATAATAATTAATCGGATAGCGTACGTTATTTTTTAACAATGCAGCAAACGTAATATTTTAAACTGTTTAAAAAATTTCGTATTTCAAAGGTGGTTTCTACCTGTCAATTTACTAAAAGGGTCGAATACCTTTCTAAAGATTACAAGGGATTATCCTAACTGTACCTTGTGTATTTATATCTATTTTAAGTTTGCATGAGCTAAAACTAGATTAAAGTTTGAACTAATATTTATTATATCAAACATAAATGAACGATATACATAAATATACACAAATTTTCATTAAATAAGAAATATTAAAACTAATAATTATCAATTTGTCTATCAGGCCGTTAACCTTTGTTACGTGATCTTCGGCGTAATATTAGCAACTTAGCAAAAAATAATTAAATTTAAAATCTTGTTAAAATTATTTAAATGAACACAAATAAAATTTTTGTTTCTTCGCTGGTTTAATAATGTTTGTAAATTTTCACTTACGTGACGTCCAATTTTATGTAGTAATTGTGATGTTTATCAATCTCGCAAATTCAGATTATTGCCTGTCGTTATTTGCTGGTTCGGGTCTCGGTTTTGGGAAAGTGAATTTTTACTGCCTGGTGCTGTTTTTTGGAAATTACTTGTATCACTATTTAAGATATCAAGATCTATTTATCAACCAATCAATTTCTTTATCTTGCACTGGACTTACAATACTTGAATTGAATCTGGAACCCAAAAGACTTCGATTTCTGGTGGTGCAGGATCTTTTATAATTTTTCGTTTCCATGACTACGAAATTTATGTAAAGTCGTTTTAACTAATCCTGTCTAAGAAT
>JAHWXV010015620.1:0-10581 GCA_024586415.1 Phrixothrix hirtus | reverse complement strand
TCGACGCCATTTTGGAACTAGATTTAGGTTGGCCCCCTTTATGCATCTAAGGGTTCGCCCCAATCCATTAGCTAGCGCTATGCCCTAGGCGCCATCTTGAACCCAATTCTTCGGCAGCCATCTTGGGCCCCATTCTCTGTCAGACATCTTGTCATATGACTTAAGCTCCTACACGTGGCTGAGCTGGCGGCCATCTTGAAATCCACTTGTTGCCTTGTTGCCCTACCCACTTCCGTTCTGGTAGCCCTGTTGTATTACTACTCACCTTTTTGACAATATATAGTTACTATACATATGTAATATATAAATGAAAAATTTACCTTATAAAGCTAAATCTTTTGGGGGAAAAATGAATTTTTGATTAATGTTTGATTCTTTATAAACATTATGCCTTTTTGATAGTATACTTCTACTTAACTGTAATATACATGTCTAATATACATATATGAATTTCTATATAGTTTTGGTGTTAAATCCGATTGTTTCGATCAATTTTCGGATTTTCTTAGTAACGCATCTTATTGGCAGCATATGTCCATTTACTTGTAGTATTTATGCGTGATACGTCAATTTTTATATAATTTTGATGGAAAATGGTTTTTTATTAATGTTTTATTTTCTAAATATTATGCGTATAATTACATTTTGTTTTAACATACACGCATGACAAGAGTGAATCAAATTGTACACTTACTTTAATAAATGTATGCTGGAAAGTATTGCATATAACTTTCAGCATACATTTGTCACCCCTTTATTCTTTGTATTAAATAATTGTAAATCACCGAGAGGATTTTTCTCGAAATATAGCAGCGTAGTTCCATATTGCCGAGGCTAAACACGCATTATCTATATTTTTAATATTTACACATGCATGCTTTTGTGGAATTTGTTTGAGCAGCTCAATATATGGTGATCTCCTAATAGACGTATACTTATTAATATTTATTTCGATGTGAGAAATATCATTTAATTTCCATCCGCTATTTTTGAGTTGAAATTCGTCGCACCTAGTTTTAATGGTGGAGCATAATTCATCATATAAATGCGATAGATCATATAACAATTGCATTACCACCTTTTTCTTTGTGTTACATGATTTTAAACCACCGAGAAATATATAGCCGAATAGTTCCATATTAAATTTAATACCACTTTGATGCTATTGTGATGCCGTATCTATTACATTAATTACCGTAGATTTAATGAAAACTAAAAATACTTGAATATTAATGCCACTGCCATTAATTCTATAAGTATATAAATCATATTGTTCATAGTGGTATATATGCCACTTTATATATAAAGAAAAAAAATTTCAGAGTAACCGGAGATTGAGGCGATAATGTAGTGGTGAACACTCCACGTCTGCTCTACCGCAATTAGATATTTTGAGCCGTGTATTAATTACTTTATATTAATACACAACACCTTTTCTTAATTTTCAGTATACAGTAAATTAACAGTATTGCAAATATTAGTTTGAAGTCTGTAATCATAATTTTGTACTCTCGCAAGTATGATCCATACAAAACCAAACTAGTACTTCGTGGTTTCGCCAATAGAATCGAGTTTGCGAATGGGTGACTGAAACAATGAATCAATATACGGATTTTTCACGCTTTCTTCTAATCACAGATGAAGCAATGGTTTTGTCAGTGGACTTTCATTATTATGAGAACGACAACCTGAAACATCTTCCAGCAACTCAGTCACAGTTTCGGCAGTCGTTAACCATCTGAGAAGGAACTTTAGCTGCTCGCATCTTGAGGCCAGTATTTTTCAGTATGTCGTTAAATGGCCGTTCATACGTGGATTTTCTACAGCATGAATTTATAAACTAGTTAGACAATATTTCACTGGATATACTTCGGCACATGCGGATACAACAAGAAGAAGCTCCTCTACATAATGTTCGTGAAGCTCAACACTTTTAAACCCAGAGGTTCCAAATAAATTGATGAAACGAAACAGCCCACTTCACTGGCCAGGTAGTTCTTTAGATCTAACAAAATGTGATTTTATTGGGGATTTGTACAGTACAAAGCAAACATGTCACCTCCTATTACGGTTGATGATATGAAGAATCAAATAATTCGTACATTTAGAAATACTACATCAACAAATTCTTGAAAGTGTTGACCAAGAATTTAGAAGGCGCGTGAGAGTGCGAATCGCACAAAATGGCAGACATTTTGAACAATCGTTTTAATGCTCTTTAACTGTTCCAAAATATAGGTTAAAGTATGATGCTTCATTATTGTTAATAATAATTGTATCTATTGTTTAAACTTCAATGAGATAAAAATAATAAAAAATCAGGAATATTCCGAATATTTCCCAAACGATCGAAAGTAGATCCAAATATGGATTAATAAAATTGAAAAAGGATTAAATTCGGCTTCGATAAGGGAAACATTAGGATACTATTTCATTTAAAAAAATCGAGCTATCCATAAATTCAAATTTCAAAATTCGAAAACCTACATTTACCCAGTTTCATTGGCGAAATGAGGTAAATTTCCAATAATACAATAGAATTGTTAATTCTCAAGGGAATACTAAAATCCTTGCCTGTTTATCTCGTTCATATTCAGAAATATTCATTCTTTTCGTAGGCACTGCAAACATCAATTATTCCAAAAAATACGAAATAATTCCGAAAACGCACTACTTAGGGCTAATATTTGTTTATCAAAGTGAATCTTAAATTTAAAGGTGATTTCAAAAATGTAATAATATACAGGGTGTCCCATTTGAAAAACAAAGTTAGGGAAAATAATTTTAAGCTATGACGAATTTGATTCGGTTCAACTTTATTTGAAACTTATATTCCCGCATCCTATATAGCTATCATCGAGGACTTTATCGTAGCATAATTGGGAGGCTGCTGTTTTCCACACGGCTCCAGCAAGCTCTATTTTTTTATACTTAATAAAGAGATACTGGGGCATGCTTTTGTTGTGGCATAAGCTTACCTGAGCGAGTAGGGTCACTTTATATATTCTAAGATTACTATACTGTTCCTACAGTTACGATACCATGCATCTAGAAGATAAGCAAGGAATCTCCATCTTTAATCGTTAAGGTCGTGTTCCAGGTGAAAATTTAACAGCTAATTCTATACTGTTGTGAAATAACTTAGTAAAAGTGGAATAAAAAAGATCGTCCAATTTTAGAGTACGCTAAGTATTCTTATGATTGTCACTATATATATTCTATAGAAAGTTGTATGAATAAATATGTTTAATAATGTTTACCTTTTAGTACAATAAACTAATTTAATGCCTGGAACAGTGGGGCAAACCTTAACATTGAGTAAACCCGCGTATCTCTTAATCAAGTTCCAAGAATAATTCGCAAATTCTAGAAGTAATACATTTTGGATTCATTGACCATAATATTTCTGGTACTTACTTTCTGAAGTCTGTTTTGATATTTAAATTATTTAAATTCCAGAAGTTGCCCTAAAAAGTTAGTTTTGTGATTTTTTACTTGGGGAAAACCTAACATCACAGAGACAAAATACGGAAGACTCTTTAACGTTATGATAGATTTTGTAATTAAAAACTAGTTCGTTGTGATATTTAAAAGTAATATTTTATAACATTTTTTTGATAATTATTCTTATTAATTAAGCGTATATTACTATTAAAATGCAATTCTGAATATTCACAATCTTCGGAAAATCACGTACATTTCGAAATTGTTTTGATCAATAGAAATGATTTTGACATAGTTTTGTTTATTTGAATGTTGAGATTTACTAATAATTCAACATTTCCCTCCAAAAATTAAATCAGGGCTTCTTGCTTTAAATAGATTTTACGCTGCCGACCTCTTTTTTGTACATTTACCGGCTATGTTGATTGTCATGTTCTGATATATTTCCCGAACTGTTGTGATTGTCATAGTTACGCCACGATAACAAGTACGTTGTTTCATAACGGTACTACTGTTATGAAACGGAATAAAGATTTGATATCAAATTGTCGGAATTAGTTGGTAGTTGTCGTTAGCGCAAAAAATAGTGTACGACACAGGATCATTAAGTACCTTAGTGCAACAGGTTTCAGCCTGTTATAAGACACTTACCAATCGTAATCGTAATATACTATTTCCGTAACAGTAAGCTCTACTCAAAATACTCATTTATACGTATAAAGGTTAAATATAGAAAAAGAAGTGATCAGGACTATTTACTTTCTTATCTATATTTTCCTCCACTTAAGAAATTAAACTTGAAAATATATTATAATTAAATAGTTAATGAACTTATAAAAGAACATGATAATGTATGTGCAAGCGCGTCTTATATTTCGACAAACTATAACAATTATTTACAAACACCCGGTATATAGATAGATGCTCATGGCTGAATATAATGGGTAAGAACTCGTCAATATCTCTATGTTTAAAATTACAAGCGTAAATTTTCAAATTAAGAATAATACAGTTGAAAATAATATTTCAGATTCCTTTTCTATTATAAACTCAATAGTAATTGGGAATCCCAGTTAATGCTATGGAAAAAAGGGCATTTCTTGAAACCTATACGTCAGTAACCGTTTGAGACGTGTTTAATTTTCTAAAAATAGATGTTAACCACCCCCCCATTTTTCCCAATGCTCCGGGAGAAGTTTTTACTAACAACCAGTCGAGGCTAGAGGTTACTAACGCAAGCACGCTTCATTTGGATGTACACTCGAACTTTAAGAATAGTGGGACAGTGTTGAACTTCATTAAGTTTAAACGAGATAGCTACCCTAATTGAGTTTTAGCAAATTCCTGAATCATTGGTAGATACGACATGTTGACGCCGTAGACTAATTATAACTAGGTGAATCATCGTTAGACCACTTTCCGTTGCTTGGTAAAGGGTTGAGTATCGGTTAGGATAGTGCCAGCAAGTACGAAATCATCTTGAACTAAAGGCGACACTGTGTCCTGTTTTGGGAAGTCACGAAACTCTTGGACTACAAGTAAGTGACGTTCTTTTAATTTGTCCCTAACATCCCGTAATTCACAAAGCTTCTTTTTGGGATCCGACAACCACCCCTTTTGTGTGATAAGCTCCGCTGAAGCATATATTTTCGATCAAGTTAACAAAATTAGGATTAATTCAAGTATTTATTTTAGTTCAGGCCATGATTTAAAGGTCGAATCTCTCATTAAATTTAGTCTAAGAATAATTAATAGAAACCCAGGGGTCCCCTAATTTAGTTATAGTTAACAAATTGTTTTTATTTTCCTTTGCTGTATGTGCTTTTCTTTCATAACTGTATATTTCACCTTTTTATTATTATAGTGATTTATTGAGTGCAGACCTTGTTATTTTGCAGTTATTAAAATCCTTAGAATTAGTAACCATTCTTTTTTTTAGGGAATTGCTAGAATTAAGTAAGAAAAATATCTTAAATTGTATGTCTAGCTTGAACTGATCAAAATATAAACCCAGTATTCTCAACATCTATGTAGTAAGTATACCATTGTAATTTCGAATTATAAGTTTTGGAAAAGGAATCTTTGTTCTCGATTTTTCTTTAACATCTAACCTAACGTCTTTTTTTAACAAAACGGTACCCTTAATTACAACTTTTCCTATTATGACAACTGTAAGACGTTCCTGAATCTAGCCTCATTGAATGTAATAGCTAACGTGGAACCCCCCTCCCCATTCTCCACTGAATACCGATTCAACCTCGCTAATTTAGGGAAACAACATCACATGCACCCTTAAGGCCTCAAAACGTCTTTCTGCCCGTTATAAATGTAATTGTTTATATTCTTGCTACATTCATGAAAACACAGTCATACTTGAAACTTTATTTTTAGACCACGTAACATTGTGTCAAAGAACACGAATCTATACCTGGGTGAAGTAAGCTTTTTGATTCAATTTTAAGAATTTATTTAGGAAGTATTTATGGAAATCTTAGTATCCTTACATTATAAATTTGAAATGAATTCGTGACTATTTTTAATGTTCCAATAAAACTATGAATATAATAGTATATTATATACCGAAGGACTAAAGTGCCCCTTTTAATCCCGCGCGAGAAAGTTTATATGAGCGACAACGAGAGAAATAATCTCTCAAGGGATTAAAATACACTTTAGTCCTGAGGCATATATGTTATTTTTTGCACTTTCGAATAATTTGAAATCAAAACGGCGAAAGAAAGTAAACTTACATGATTTTGACATTGAGAGTTCATTTGATTTATCAACGTATGCTTCACGGTAAATGCTATTTAAATTTTAGCGCTATAGTAACGCTTTCAGCAATATGCAATTTTGATTTGTTAATTTTTGTTATTGCCATGGATTTGCTTTGTTTATGCGGGATTTAAAGTATTTTAATTCCTTTGGGAAATAAAGTAAAATTTTAATCCCTTGTATTAAAAGTGTCGCTTTAGCCATGGAAACAAGTGACTAAAGTTGAAGTTTTAGTCCCGAAAGTGCAAAAAATATTTTAGACACAGATATTTCAATATGTGCTTACTGGTTGATTAAAAATATGAATAATATATTATCATATACGAATAATTAAAACCATATAAAACTTTAGCTACTTACCTAAACGGATACGTTTACCTAATGGAATGGGGAATCGATTAACTTTAAATGAAAGTACCTACTCAAATTAAAACATCAAGCGTCTTGTAATAAATATTCCTCGCATACAGTATTTAATTATTAGTTATTTTGTTAATAACGGGACTACTATGAAAAAGTGTTTATTTATAATTCAACCCCAACAATTGGTTTATTTTAATTTTTTATTTATTTATTCATATTGACTGTTCTGTAGCAAGTCAGATCTACTTCTCCTCTATCTTTTGTCGTTATCTCACTTACATTACTATCTAGAACATAGCTTACTCTACTTATGAAATAAAAACTGTCATTCTTTACCTTGTTGCTTACTTAATTAATATTTTATAATGTAATACCAATTCATAACTTAATATCTATATACAGTGTGTTCTTTAAATAACATTTTCTATTACGGTCTAATTATGTTAAATTGATAAACTCTTATTTGTAGTTGAACGAAGCTAATAAAGGAGCAATTAGAATACTCAATTTCGAAATTCTAAAAAATCTAATTTTATAAAATCATAAATTTTGGATATTCGATTGAGATAAGTCAGAAGTTACGAACTCTTTTAAGAGGATTTTTTAACTTCAAAACGCAACCGATGTAGTAGTGAATAAATAATTTAAAACAAGTTTTGCACACTTACAAACCTTTGTGGTTGAACAGTTTTGTTGAAATGATCTAGGTCCTGTAAAAGCAATAGAACCGGTTACATATAGAACCTCGAGTTAACATCAACTATTGCAATCCCAATTAAATTAAGACTGAACATAGAGGTAGTTAATACAAATTTAAAACTTTCTAAAAATATTGTGTGTTCGACCCCGATCATTCTTTAAAATGTCCCCAAATATCTAAATGCGAATTTAACTATACGAAGGTGCATATGGTGCTTATACATGAAGTGTTATGGCCTTCACCATTTTTAAATTACCCTTCAATCATAATTTTGGAATTCGTTAATAATTACCCGCACTCTTAATATATGAAACACAACCAAACTCATGCAAACTCGTAACATACACATCCAACAAAGAAGTGGTGGAAAACATTCGTGGGTGTTTCCAACGAAACCCGCGAAAATCAACGTATCTTGCCGAGAGAGCTTATGTGATGCAAGTAACACTGTGGTGCGTTTTACTAAAGCGTTTGAAGTTCAAACCGTACAAATTTCAAATGCTACAAGCGTTGAAACTTACTGAGCAACCAAAACGGATACAGAAAACCCCCGCGTTATGCTCAAACATGAACAGGATTCTCTGAAGGGGAACATTTTTTGTGCCATAACCAACCACAGGGTGTTTGGCTCTTTGTTCTTTGGAGACCACTGTTATTGGACACATTTATCTTGACATGCTGTCCGAATGATTATTCCCCAGTTAAGAGAAGAGGTATCAAACTTCATTCTGCAGCAAGGGGGTGTCCCACCACATTGTAATTCACCAATATTAAAACTCCTCAACAAACAGCTTCTACAACGTTGCACAGAATTATGAGCCATTGATGCTATGACCCACTAGGTCGCCCGATCTAATGCCTTGCGATTTCTTCTTCTGGGGTTATGTGAAGGACAAAGTGTCCATACTTTCATTTCCCCAAGATTTATACCAGTTAAGGCGGCGGATAACAGATGCAGTCGACTCAATTAATCTGTCATGTGTTTCCAATTATTATTAATTACATGATCATTCTTCAAATTTATACGAAAATAATTATTGATTCATGTAATTAATTAAAAGACAATAACTGTTTAAACGTTAAAAACAAATATAAACACACACGCTCGCGCGCACGCGCGCGCACGCACACACGCGCACACGCGCACATGTGCAACAAAAAATAATTAAAAATGTTAAAGTATGTTAATTTGCTTACAGATTTATTTCTCTTAATCTAATTTTTGATTTTACAGTTTTGAAATCCATATTAATTGAATTATACCTCTGTAGGTACTTCATTAGTACATACCTGTACACAATTTTGTTAACATAAAAGCACCAATCAGTTAAACACGGTGCAGATGGGGACAATTCGCGATTTAGTTTTTATTAATAAAACACTAGTTAGCCAACGAAACGCATCTAGTAACTGACGTAAATTGACATATTTTCGTTTATCAAGATATCGGTCACTGCCATTTAAAAAGGTGTATCATTTTATAGTCTTGTTTTTATACATCTGCTTCGAAAGTTAAAATAAACACGTAAAATTCTGCTCTACTACGGAAATTTTTATTTAGTAAGAAACGCTTACTCGATGATATTTGTATATTTCAAAGCATGTGCATAGTCGACTCGTCATTATTAATAAAAAGGACTTTTTAGCATTCGTATTGCTTTTAATTTTATGCTTTACGTCTATAGGGCCTGCTTTCATTCTCTAAAAGGAATGCATATTATCTAAAACACCCTGTATAAGTAAATCCGTCTATTAATATTCTATTAATTAAAAATAAATCAATTATTAAGGGGTTATAAGAAATCAAAAAAGTAAGTTAAAATATGTAAATAAATACAATTTAATATTAACTATCAAAGTTGAAAACATAATTAATATAAAAACATTTTTGTAATTAAAATCCTAGTTTAACACTGGCAGGGCCACCTAGTATTTAAAAATGAAATGAAATGTAAATATAAAATAGAAAACTGTAATGTCAAATGGAATATTTGTTAATATCCGTCTTCTTAAATGGAAAACAATTATGTAATGTAAGTTTAAAGAGGAAAGACATAGTTTTCGCAGTATCTTTAATAAAATCACCTACATATGTTTCGGTCTATTTAATACTAGAGCATCATCAGGGTATAAAAAATATTAATAATTAAAATAAATAATAGTTAAAAATACCACATAGAAGTTGTAATTAATGTCATTGTCCGAAGTGGGTCGTAGGAATGATGTTATTATCTGAAGTCAGATTTAGTGCGAGTAGTAGCATCAATTGCAATGGAAGTGATGCATGCCGCAATCAGAGAGTGACCACAACGTTTAAAGAACCGCGTAAAAGCCAAAGGAATGAATGATGTAGATTTTAGTTACTAAAGCACTAGCCTTTAAAATAAATAATGATATTTATGAATTTGGTTTTTGTTTATTTACCACCGACATTTTGCCTTAGTACAGAACATATGGCACGACTAGATATATAGGAAGTTGTAAATGGATGAATTATTTATGCTTTTAAATTAATTTTAGAAATAACAGTGTAGGTGTATAGGAAAGTAACTAATGACACTTCAAATTAAACTTAAAATGGGATAGAGAAAGCCCTGTGTTGTCTTAAACCAGATTATTCTTATAACTAATTATTCACTATAAATCTATAACTCAATGCACAAATTGACATAAATAATTTTAAGAATAATAATTTCGACTTATTACTACAATAGGACTTACACAGTCAACTTAATTCATTAATAGTAAAGGATTAGAATACATTAATATGATATTAAATAAATAAAACAAAGTTTTTTGTGTTGCAAATACATCGCATGGTTGAATGTAGGTTATTAAGAGCCAGTATTTGTAATCAAGTTTTGGGTAAAAATCTATACGTTCTTCAAATTAGATAAAAAATTTTTAAAGAATTTTGTTTACTAAGGGCGCGTATATAGGTGTGTTAAATAATGTAGCTTATATGCAGGAAACCCTGTATATCAATTTGTACATTTGTGAATCACTTCATAATTACTGAAATTATGAAGAAATACAGTGAAAATTGTCTAAACCGGAATCCCAAGGGACCACGACATTTTTCCGTTTTACTCAGGTTGCCGTTTTAAACAGATTTACATTTTTTTAAGTACATACATACGAGTGACCCACAGGGACACTAAATAAATTTTTTGGTTTGCATAAAGCATTTCTTAATTAGCTTTTATCATATTATATTTTAAATTTATCTCATGTACACATACATGGACATTTTTTAAAGTTTTGCATTCCACATTTGTGGAATCATACACCTGTGTTTT
>JAHWXV010015612.1:0-17944 GCA_024586415.1 Phrixothrix hirtus | reverse complement strand
TTTGCATGCATTTTCTCGGCTTTTTTGGGGAATTTGTGTGCCCCCACTCCATAGACTGCAATTTGGTCTCGCAGTTCACATGTTTGACCCACGTCTCGTCCTCCGTTACGATTCTATCCAGTAATGAGTCGCCATCTTTGTCGTAAGAGTCCAGAAATGTTAATGACACTGCTGATTCTGTGATTTTCTGTCAGGGTCCAATCTTGCACAAATTTGTGGTAAACCAGTTCCTGAGAAACCTTTTTATCGACTTTTGCAACAATACTTGGTCGTCCACTTCGTTCTTTGTCGTATTAGTTCGGCAATTTTTTAAATTTAATGCACCATTGACGCACTCCACCTTCTGTGATAACGTTGTTCCCGTACATCTCACATAGTTGTCGATAAATTTCAATAGGTTCGCATTGTTTCGCTAACAAGAACCTTATTACAGATCGCACCTCACAACCCGCGAGATTTTCTATTACGTCACACATTTCGAACTGTTGCTGTGAAATAACGGGGAACGACACAAACCTCGCGCTAACACTGCTGGAGAAACGCGCAGACACCAAGATAGGCGCGCTGCGCACGCTCAAAGCGGCTATAGACGAAAACTTAATCGACTATTTGGATAGCCCTCGTAGTTTACCATCGCTTACCATCTTTAGGTGCATATTTTTTAACCCTCTAAGCATTCTCGCTTTACTTAAAGTGAAATTACTGAAATCGCAAGCGATCTATTTGGAAACTGGTAACGAACTTATGAGTGCGACTGTACATAGATGGATACATATGTACAGATCCGCGAGTTTAAATCTATAATTCGTCTAGGGAAAGAATACATGAAATTAAGAAAATTCTGGTGTTAGTTTGTAAAAATTTTATGGTTATGTGTAAGTTAACATTAAAAATAAAAATGTTAAACGTTAAACGAGAAACAAAATTTCTATAAATGTAAATTTTAAACGAAATTTCAAGCTTCAATAAAGAAACACAGAAAGAGATTGATGCGTAATTTTTGATTTCTTCCCTTATATTACATCCCTAATAGTATTTATGAATCATCTGGGGTGTACTCTACCGGTTATGACTAACGATCGAGTACTCTTTTAATCTGACCATAGTGCCTCCCCTAAGATTCCAAATACTGTAAACATCAATGAAATAATCAGTGGCGTATCTAATTAAATTGTAATCTGATTCTGTACATAATTAAATAATTCATAATAAATTTATACAAATTTATTAGGGCCATTTTAGGAAGGGTATTAGTATTTATACGAATTAGTTTTATTGAACAATTTAGTGTGAAACAACGCACGTCTTTCACTTGCAAATAAATTTCCTTTTACAATTTAAATTACACGAGTCCAAAGGCCAAAGTCCAAAGTTAAACTCACTCATTTTTTGAAAATACTAAATAAGCTCGGTGCTGCTTTAGGAGCGCGTTTGCAAAAGTTTCTATATTTTTTTTTCTAATTTCTTCCTAAGAAAGTTAACGCCCTCTAAAAGGAGCCTCAAAAAAGATTTTTAGTTATAATTACACAGGACAATAATCTTTAATTTTTGCTTACCTTATAACGGTAGAAAACGGCGCTACGCATTTGTTGACGATTGCATTAAATTATATTCGGAACTTAAACTTTGTCGCGAATAACAAAGGTAGATGGGGTTGTTCCAAGATCTGTATTATTTCGGAGTCGCTCCTAGTGTCGGTAATCGGTGGCGACGGTAATTTGGGTCAAAAATCAGTGCGGACACCACTTCAGTAGTAGTAGTGTTTCTGTTTGCCCAGAGGGAATATTTTGAGTTAAAGTCTCCCCCTACATTGGCTGGGATATTGACTAAGCCAATGTAGGGGGAGACTTTAACTCAAAATATTCCCTCTGGGCAAACAGGAACACTACTACTACTGAAGTGGTGTTCGCACTGAATTTTGACCCAAATTACCGCCGCCACCGATTACCGGCACTAGGAGCTGACTCCGAAATAATAGAGATCTTTGAACCACCCCATTTACCTTTGTTATTCGCGACAAAGTGTTTAAGTTCCGAGTATAATTTAATGCAATCGTCAACAAATGCGTAGCGCCGTTTTCTACCGTTTTGTTTGAATCAGTAAGTTCTTTGGTCTATTATAAACTGCTCTGTAATATAAAATTTGTCCAGCTATGTTAGCTTGACTGGTGATAGCTGCAAAGTTAAATACAGGATCAGGCAGAGTAATGTGACTTCTGTTGAGGATGGCTACGTTCTCTCCTGGACTACCAATCATGCCCTTTCTGTGGGCGATATAACCGCTAATACGGAAATTGTCTCCTTGTTTAAAGTGCCCACAAGCGCGCTTGGCGTTATGCCTGGTGTCCCGCTAGCTTCTCGGAGGAGGGGGGTCTGCAACCGATTGTCACCAGCACGTCTCTGCGCTAAGGTAAACGCTGGAAATTCATACAAAGGTTTGATGTTTAGGGGGGGGGGGCGTCACTGCTCCTTACTGGCCGTATTCTGAATCGAACTGTCCTTCGGAACAGAGAAAAACGGTTCCGTGACCTATAATTGCGTTGTCCCGGATTTGCCTTTTACCTGGGATCCAACTATTAGCATGAATTAAGACCGTGGATAGAGGAGGGGAGGTACCTTGACTAACACGTATCGCCTGAAATACAAAATAATCACAATTAACTTATTCTAAGTTTAAAATAGGTAATAATTATTGATGTATCTATGCATAAGGAAATAGCATACACGATAACAATATAGGATACACACTGTTACAAGTAAACTTCTCCGGCTCTTGAATGCGGCCTAATTCAAGAGGTACGAGAAAGATTAATCAATCTACTATAATCTAAAATTACTGTCTAAATCTACTAATCACAATAAATACAGGTATGCGACCAGAGTTCGGGCAGGCTCCTCTCAAAACGGGAAAGGTTTAAGCTGAGCTCTACAATATTCGGCAGCTGAGATTATAAATTAAACCGAATTCTCGCCGATACACGTTGACATTTCACATACGCTCTTACAGGCAAACAATATGGAAGCGAAAAAAAAATGGAATAATGAGTACCTTGGTCTTGGTCGATGCGTCGCTTGCCCACAACACCAAAATCATCAGTCGTGACTCTTTTACGTTCCTGCACTCTCAGAGGACTCACACGTCCAATAAAGCTGCGAACGGGGTGAAAAAAGACAAGTGGTACCCCAGAAATCCACTATTCGATTTCTCAGGCCTCGTATTCTGCGACACTTACACTTGCGAAAACCTTACACTCTCCCGGACGTTTTAGAAGAAAGAAGATCACTCACACGACCGATTCTATCGTTTTATAGCCACGTCGCGGTGGTCTCGCGACGATTTATTACAAATTATACACCGTCGAAATCCATAAGAGTGAAAATCGCCTATATCGTCAATTTATTATTAATCAATTAATCAATCGCCACGGAGAGTAGAAAAACTCGTCTCTCTTATTTGGTCCATTTTTTAACTTCCCATTTTGTCGTCGCGTTATGGGCGATGCCCAATCGAGACTAACCTCAGTGCACCATTTCTAAGTAGTCGAGACGGAGACTGCCTGGCGGCGGCTGTTACCGAAAAATCTTCTTCTCCAGCTTTCTTATGGAGAGATCGGGACGCTGCCTTGGACGATCTATCATAAGAGCTCTTCGTTTGATGGCCCGCTCCTGGAGGTCTGGGACCTTCAGGTCTCTTCGAAGGTCATCATTCCGGATGTATCTGTAGGCTCCGGAAATGAGCCGCGTAATTTTGTTCTAGGACATCTGGATTTTCTTCCCGGCGTTTGGGAAGTCTTGACACCAGATTTCCTCTCCCTATGTGAGTATTGGGATGAGGACAGCTTCGGTGATCCTTTCCTTTTAGTTTATCGGCATTCGACTGTGTTTTCCGATGATGTCTTGAATTCTGTGTGATGCCCGGGCTGCCAGGATTTTTCTTCTTCCCGTGTGTTGGTGGAATTTAAGTTGCCTGTCTATGGTTATTCAAAGGTACGTCGTCGTGTTTTTAGGCTTGTGCACCTGGCCAAAGCTCTTAATCATTTGTTTCTTTCTCTACCTGGACGGGTCAAGGATCCCTGTTTTACCAGCGTTGATCTTAATTATCCATTTTGTGAAGTACGCCACCAGGGAGGCGAGACCCTTTGCAATTCTAGTCTTGCATGTCCGGTAGTTTGGTGCCTCGGCCAGTGTAGCCGTGTCGTTGGCGTACTGGAAATTTTTGTGCCTTTTTGATCCAGCATTCTGAGAATGTCTGACACGAATATGTTAAATAACGTTGGGGAGACCGGAGACCCCTGCGGAAGTCCTTGTGTTGCCGTCCTGGGTCACGAATGCTTCTTGCCGGAGGCCACCGTGTAGGTTCGTTCTTCGAGAAAGGATTGGACTATTCGCGTGACATTGAATGGAAAGTTGGTCTATACCATTTTATAGATAAGCGCTTCTCTACGTCGAGAAGTGCACGTATACATGAAATCTCCTATCTCTGGCGTTGTTTATTGCCTGTACTAAGTTGGCCGCTTGCTGGACTGCGGATAACTTTGGTCTAAATCCCAACTGTTCAGGCGGGATTGTGCCTTTGTCAGCCAGTACTTTTTGTATCTCGCTGTTGAGAAAGCTCTCTACCATTTTTGCGAATCCGCAGAGGGCCTGTTGTTTTGTGGCAACCTCGGATCCTTGTTTTTTTTGGGAATCAATACTATTCTGGCGGTCTTCCATGCTTTGGGGTAGTAACCAAGTCTTAGGCAGGCGTTGATAATCTTCGTGATTTCGACTATCGGGTTGCGGTTTAGCGTCTTCGGGACTTTATTCGGGATACCATCGGTTCCCGGAGCTTTCCTCGGCTTTAGCACTTTGAGTCTGGTTTTGACTGCTTCCTCGTCGATTGTTAATGGAACAAGGATACCCACTTGTCTGACCTTGTTGTATGTATCTTCAACTTGCTGCAGGATGTTGGGTGGAACTTCCATTTGGATGTTGAATTGCTGCTCCAGATGGTTCGCTAAGTCGTCAGCTTTGCCTTGATGATCCATTATTCTGACGTTTCCGCATAGTATGGGATGGTTCGGTGCACTTTACCTGCCGCAGCGCTCTAATAAGCCTCCATTTGCTGCTTGAGTCGTCTTGGCAGCGGTTAATGGTGTTGCACCAGTTTTCCTTTCTTCTTTCCTCGAGAACCTCATCCACTTTTTCTGAAGCTTTTTGAATTTAGCTCTGTCGTGAGGATGTCTTGTCCTTAACCAGGTCTTTAGGACGGCGTTCTTGCTCTTAATTAGAGCTTTGCCATTTGTTTTCCTGTGAGGTGTTCTCGGGTTTTTTGTTTCTTCCCATCGTTGTTAGGATAGTGTCCGTGAGCCTTTGGATTGCACTGTCCACTTTCTGCGAGTCGGAGAGGTCTTGCGTGATTGGATACCCTGTGAGCTCGTAGGAAATTCGGGTCCAGTTGTAAGTTTATTCTGGGTAGGGACCGTACGGGTTCGTCCTTTCGCCCAGTCCGGGTATAACTTGGAAATGGTCGGAATTAAGTTCGCAAAGCGTTTACGCGCCGTGACTGATGTTGACCCCCTTAACAATGTAGAGGTCGATGATGTCACCTCTTTTCCCGTTGCTGGGATTGGTGGTTGCGGCTGACGGAGCTTCTATGTGCCAATCCGGTGTTGCACTAGCGATGCGGGCTATTTTGGCACTATCGGCGTTCTAGACCCTTGCGCCCCAATTACGGATTTTTGCATTGAAGTCCCCTGCGATGATTGAGGGGCCCTGCGACCGAAGGATATTCTTGTAGTCCATGTCTGTGATGATGGAGTTCACAGGTTTGTAGCATGAGCCGAGAGTAATCACCTGGTTGCCACAAGTGCTTTGACCAGGACACATTCTATGAAGGTGGGCAGAGTTCCGAGCTATTTTGCGCAGATGTGGGACTGGGCAGCGATGGCCACGCCTCCTCCTCTTGCACCTCTTCTGTCCTTCCTAAATATTGTGCATCCAGGAATGGTGCATGGTTGAATTTCTTTCAGATTAGTTTCCGACAGAAGCTGGATCGTAACCTCATTTTCCTTCAGAAAGTGAATAAATTCGAGTGTTTTCCCGACCACTCCGTTCGCGTTCCATAGTACCACTTTAGTTTCTGGAATTGGCATTAAGAAGTTTTTCCAAAATATTTGGTATTAGCCTGAGCAGTAGCTCTTCAATGGTGGCTTCTAGATTTGGCGATGATTTTCCTTCTTCTTCCTTAGATTTGTTCGCAGCGGCGCCTGCGTAGGTTTTGTCTTCCATTATTCTGGAGTCTTTGATTTTTGCTTCGTTGCCTTTGGCTTTACTTATTGGATTTGCGGGCATTCGTTGGCACAGGAAGGATGCTTGCCGTCACAGTTACAGCATTTTGGTGCTGATGTCGTCGGTAATTCACATTTGAAAGTCGGATGCGCGTCAACACATTTCATACATCTATAGGGAGCTGTACATCTGAATGCCACGTGTCCAAACAATTGTCATCTGAAACACTGGGATGCAGCTGTTAGGCGTCTTTTGGGCTCGATGGTAACTTTCATCTGCAATATATGGGCTATGTCAAAGTTCTTTCTTCCATTGTCTGTTTTGTCTGCACTGATGAGAAGGAGTGGGAACACTTTGTCTCTGTGTCCCATTCTTTTGATGGTATTGTACTGGAGTTCTTGTCTTTCCAGGTCTTCTTCTATGTCGTCTAGTGAGATCGACGTTGCTAGCCCCCTAACGACGATCTTCAATTATTTTTCTTCCTTCAACTGGAAGTAGTGGTATGGTTCTTCCATAAGCTCGAGGATTTTACGTAATTTTCTGAATTGATGGGATGATTTGGTAAAGAGTTTTACTCCGTCCTTGGCGTTGCGTGCTTTCTCGATTTCAATGTTATTTTCTTCTGCAGATTTCTTTACATCCAGATAACTTTCTTTATTTCGAAGAACGATCGGCGGTGGAAGTAGAGCTTTGGCTGTCTTTTTGCTTTTGAGGCCTTCTTCGGATGAGTCAATTAGCTTCATATTCCTTGTGGAACAGCTGGGGATTTTTCTTTCTGGAGTTGATAGGTGTGAAGATGTTCTTCCATTTTTTACAAAATTCTGCGAAGTTTGATAAAGTCCTCAGGTGATTGCGTGAAAGCTTTTATGCCCTCCTGGTGATTTAGGGCTTTTATGAAATTGACATCCTTATCTTCGACTACCTCCTTGAGGAGATTTGATCTTTTTCGGCTCTGGTGTCGGCGATGTGGTGAATACTTTGGGTGGGTAAATCTTCCTGATCACTTTGTATATTTGGCCTACTTTGGGAGGCTTCATTGTCTGTGAAAATTGTGCAGGAGGTTTGCTATTACCCTTGCGATTGCGTCCTTGATGTATGGAGTACCGGGATTTCTTCATCCCACACCTCCTTCTTGTAGTGTTGTTGTCTTTTATGGCGTAGATATTTTTTGTTGCGAATTTAGCGTGGCCGTTGGTTATTTACCGGCGTCCTTATCTTACGGGTGGAGAATTAATTTTGCTCGCTTGTGTGGTTTGATTAGGGGGTTCGGGTGTGAGGTGATGCCATCGTAGAACGTTCTCGCCATTTTTTGGATAAGACCGCTAATCATTTCCGTCTTGGAGTCGCGATGTAGACCTAGGTTCCTAATGAACCATAGGGCTTGAAAGATGGTCCGTAGTGCTCGGTTCTGTATTACTTGTATTTTTTTAGGCGGGTAGAGGCTGCGTACCTCCAGACTAGGGCGCCGTATAACATCGTCGGGCGGATGATGACTCGGTAGATCTGTAATTTATTTCTGGTAGCGAGTTTGCTGGAGATGCTGTGACGCCATCGCTGCATTTCCCTTGTTTGCTGCATGTTGTATGTGAGTCCTCCAGGTGAGACTTTTGTCTAGGGTAAAACCCAGATATTTGGCATCGTTCTTCCATCCTATGGGTGTACTGTTGATTGCCAGCTGCCTTGGTGGCTGCTTGCGCGTCTTTGTGAAGAACACTGCCATGCTGTTTACTGCATTGAGTGATTTTTGCAATCTTTCCACGATCAGCTGCGAATCTGCTGCGCTGGTTAGCAGCGCCGTATCGTCTGCCCACAATGCCAGCTGTGTTTCCATATTTTGTGAGGGTGGGGGGACAGTGGCGAGCCCTGCGGCACCCCTACTAATATCGGCCTAGGAGTAGATTTTTCGTTGTTGACCTTGGCTTTGAAGATTCGTTGGTGCAGAAATGAGCCAATAAGTTGCATCAACGCTCGTGGAATGCTGGCTTCTAGTACCTTGTGGAGCAATCCTTAATGCCACACCTTGTCAAAAGCTTTTGCGACATCAAGAAATACTGCGCCTGTTGACTGTTGGTTGTTGAAAGCAGAGGTGATGTGGTTTACAATTCGTAGGGCTTGGTGGGTTGTTGAGTGGTTTTTACGGAATCCAAATTCGGTCGTTTATTTCTATTTCAAATCTTTTTGTTATTTTTCCTAGAATGGGCAGGAGGCTTATCGACCGGTAATCCTGGGGAAATGTTCTTGAAGGGCCGCTTTTAGGAAGAAAAACTATACTCGCGTGCTTCCATTTTGTCGGAAAGTGTCTGAGGCGAAGTATTGCGTTGATTATAGCTAGAAGTGCCATTTGTGCCTTCTTTGGCATGCTTTTCGCTGCTTTTGGAGTGACGTCTGGCCCTGGAGCTTTTTTCTCTTTTACTTTAGCGATAGTCTCTCCGACTTCCTTTGGAGTTGCTGGTGTAATTGCTACCGTGTCGCAAATTCTTAGATAGATTTTGGTGTTGTGGTGCAGTTTATTGATGAATTCAAGGTCAACATTAGCATAGTTCGGCGAACATTGCCTTTCCAGGCAGCTGGCAAACGGCTTTATTTTCGTCAGAAAACACTACCTCATTTTCTCCATGTATTAGGGCAAGAGTGAATCTGGGTCGTCTTTGTTCGTGGGTTTCGGTTATGGATTGTAGCTTAGCATCCCATTGCTGGTTTGTGTGAATAGTTATAGCGGCCTTGGTTTTGACTGCCAGTTGGTTATAAGTTCGTCGGTTATCGGGGTCTAGTGACCTTTGCGCGTGCCTTCTCACCTGGTTTATGTTTCGGTTGAGCTCACTAATATCCGAAGGAAAACAATGTGTGTGTTTCCTGACCTTATTATTGGTAGCGTAGCTTAGGGAACTTTGCACACATCTGGTTAGCCGTTCTACTGCGTCTTCCATGTCTTTGGTGGTGCTGATGGACGGGATGTTTCCCAACGTGTTTGGTGTAGGCTGGCCATGAGATGGAGTAGGCCAGGTCTTCTTCGCGTGATAAGGAGCTTTCAAGTTTTAGCAGCACCTGGTTGTGGCATGAATCCAGGTCGCATGTCACAGTTGGTTCGTGTTGTAGAAGGACTTTTTTGAGCAGCACTATATCCAATATATCTGGCAGGTTTATGGTTCCATAGAAGGTGGGTTCCTCTGGAGGACCAATGGAAACGGCAGAGTTCGTACTTTCCACAAAGCGGTGTAATATTCTGCCATTCGTGTGCCATGCCGTGTGTTTCGAGTTGAGGTCCCTCGTTATGATAAACGGGGTGTTGCCTGATGTTAATTGCGCCAGGTCCCTGGTGAATTGTAGGCTGCAATGAGTTTTATTGGGCTGCCAGAATTCAAGACGACCTTGATTCCCGTCGTTTCCATATACTGGGTATGCGGTGTTTGAATGGAATGATATTTGATGTATGTTCTGATGAGGATGGCGCTGCCTCCCTTGGAAGTGTACGTCCTGTCGTTTCTGTATGTGGTGAAATTTGGAAGGTGGAGCTCGTCTCCTTCTTTGAGGTGGGTTTCGTTGAGTAAAATCGCATCTAAATGATGCTTATCGCTGAACGCTAGGACTTGCGTTTTTTCCCTTCCATACCGTTAGCATTTAAGTATGCTACCTGGAGCGAGGTTGGTCTTATTATCTCTTTATCCATTTTTGTTTGATAGCAGGGAGATAATTTCCATTAAGACTGGAAGAGCTTCCATAAGGCTGCCTCTTTGTTGAATTATATTTGTGATTTTCCCCAGCAGTTGCAAGAGCTTGTCAGTGTCGACGTCTTTTAATACGTTTACTATGGTTTGTACTATTTCTTCATTTGTGAAAGCGGTGGTTGTAGGTGTGGCTACTGTGGGACTGGCTGTTTTGTTGCTATTCTCCATTATTGGTCGTTAGTTGCTGGCCTGTTGTTGATTTTGTGTTCTGGCTCCTGCTTGAGCATATGTTGCTGTCCCCCTGGCGTTGTTGGAGTGTGATTTGCTGGGATAAGCCGAGCACCTCTTCTAGTTTGCGGGATGCGAGCCAACGCAGTTAGCACACTTGGCGGGTGTGTCCCTGGTTTTTTCGCAGGTGCCGGTGCGCACTTCTCGCATTTTGCGTCTACGAAACAGCATTTTTGGAAGTACCCGTAATGTTGGCATCTGTGACACTGGCCCAGTTCGCTTCGTCGTTTTGGGGTTTCTATCCTCAACACCAGCGAGAGAAGTTGTTGTAACTTGAATGTTTTTTTGCCATCTTCGTTTTTCGTAAGTTCGGCGTGCACTAGTGGAATGGGTCGCCTGTCGCTGCCCGGCCTTGCTGTTTGAGGTCTTCTGTAACTTCTTCCTCCGTTATTTCTTCCTGGATGCCTCGTATGACAACCTTGGCGATTTTTCCGTTGGCAACTGGTATCTATGGTACGAAAGTTGTTTTTCGTATAGGTATCTTGTGGGTTCTCTATTGTCGTCTTCGGTGGCGGGTTGTAAGCTGATGCTATCAGCTAGGTTTTTTGCCTTGAGTATGGCCCTTAGGTCGCTTGAAATGGCCGTCCATTGGTTTTTGGTTCGTAGGATTATAGGCGGAATCTTGGAACGGTTGTTCTGTTGTTGGTGTAATTGGTTTCTTCGTTCTCGGCCATTTCGGTGTCTGAAATGGCGTCGTATCTGTTTGCTGTAGCGATTTTTGGCGCAGGCCTCGCTTCTTGGATATTCTTATGACGTTTTCTTTTGCTGTTGACTCTTGGAAGCCTTCGTTGGTGGAGGAACAAGTGTTGCAATTGGCTACCGTAGTTGTTTCGGCGATGTTGTCAGCTTCGGAATCTGATTCGTCGGATGCGTCGCCCAATAACGTTTTGGGGTCTATTGCTGCAAGGCGTTGGTCGATGGTAAGCGTTTCTAGCTGATTGTATTTGGAGGTGAGTACTGTGATTTCGTCTGGCGTAGGCTTTCTTTGGCTGAGATCCATCCCAAACTGTTTAAAACTGGCACTTACATGTTGCGCAAACTTATTTAATTTGTTTTGGTACTGCCGCTCGACTCACCTTTACAAGTAAAAGGGGCCTAAGAAAGCATCGTATTCGTATTTTAATTACTAGTAATTTGGGGTACGCTAGGGTACGCAAGGTAACTTTTTTTTATATTCTACTTTTTGCTAATTTAGCTGCGAAACATCCATCTTCTTAATTTGTGTGTTAATGGATACGGCAAGGGACGTATTTTTCCTAGGAGCGATAGTGTTTTTTCCGGCGACTGGAATAAGTGTTCAACTGGTATTTTTACCTGTAAGGATGTTAGCGTTGATAACATTTTAGCTATAATTTCTTTAATGTGTCCCTCCAACTGCACTTTATCTTCTTGTTTGATTTGACTTGCACATCGTAAGAAATATTTGGAGAAGTCTTAGCGAACATCGCTGTCTTTTTTGTCGTCCTTTGTTTGTAACTTTGTTGATTGCTAGGATGTATGGGACACCCTTTCGCATTTGCGAGGTGGCCTCCTTGGCAATTGGCGTATGTTGCCTAAATATCTTTTGGTTTTACGCATGGTATGTTGGATGAGTTTGCGCACTTGGGGCATTTGAATCTTGCGCGGCATCTGTAGGATACATGACGTAGAGTTGGCGATAACATTAAGGTATGCGGTTCAGTTTACGTTTTAATTCGACGCTGACCTTGAGTTTTGTCATATCTTTAATATTCTCGTCGTTAGTGGCGTTCACCAAACAAGCGATTGACTTGGGTTCGTACTCTTTAGTACTTTAGTCGAATTGAATTTGAACCCCTTTAATGGAGCTCTTCTTCATTTCGTCCATTTTCGATTCTTTTAGAATACCCTTCAAGACTGCCTTGAGGTTTTCTTAGAGATCAATTGATAAGTGTGGTAAGGTAATTTCATTTTATCTAATGCTTCCGCACATTTTTTGTATTGTTCAATGGTATTTGGATACCGTTCTCTCTGCCCAGTCTACTACGGGCAAATATTTTGCTTTGTCCCTGAGGACCGCCAAGGGTGGTCTGATGTTAGACTTGCATAGTTTTAGGATTGCCACGCTTTGGTTGGCAGGTCAATGGGGCTTTGCGAGTTTGGTTTCCGGAGGGCCGTTAAAATCAGTTCCTTCCTCCTTGGTGCAACATTGTGGTGAACTAGCCTCTTCGACAGGAGCTTCGGCCATTGCTTTTACTGTGGCAAGTTTTCGTTCCCTGACTTTTTTCGAGTTTACCGCATTGGTCCCTTCCAATGCTTTTTGGATTAAAACGTCTTCTGCAGCTCGTAGTCGATGATATTCGTCCCCTATTATACTTGTCGATCTTTGGTGTTCGATTTCTATTCTTACACGCGACAAAAACCCTCAATCACTGATATTTTACAAGCATTTTATTTATCAACTGCGTCGTTTAAAGTTTTAAACAAAAAATTCGACTCTATACTGTGTAATTAATAAGCAACTTCTTTCTTGCTACTCAAAATACCTATCATCCTTCTAAGCATCTATTTTCCATTTTGCAGATTCTCTGATGCTGCAATGTAAAAACACTCTGCCGATAAAAGGGTACCTCCTCTCATGCATCAAAGCGGCCAATAAAAGCGTACAGGAAGCGCACATCAATCAACCCATACAGACAGAATTGATAGAAATCAGAAACATTATTAAAACTATGGGCTCCAAGAAAACTCCCGGCTATGACGGTATTCCACCTCGTGCCCTGAAGGTCCTGACCGATCAACAGCTCCTGGAGCTTAATAACCTCATGAATAGGGCTTTCCAACTAGGACACTATCCAATACATTGGAAAATGGCATTTGTAATAACAATACCAAAAAGGGACAAGGACCCCACCATACCGGAAAATAGAAGACCCATAAGTTTATTAAGCTGCATGGCCGAGATATTTGAAAAAATTATTAACAAGAGACTCCAAGACCACATGGAGCAAAAGTCTATCTTGCCCAGGGTACAATTTGGCTTCAGGGCCAAACTAAGTGCGGTCCTTCAGGCTTCCAACTTGGAGGCAATTATATCAAGAGCCAAATCTTCTAAATTCAGAATCCTCGCCGCCTTTTTGGATGTAGAAAAGGCTTATGACAAGGTGTGGAGAGAAGCCCTCATCTACAAGATGGTATCCAGGCAGTCCCCCATTGCACTAACAAAAATCGTACATTCTTTTCTTCAACATAGAAGTTTTAGAATCAAGTTGGGTAACTCGATCTCTTTGAAAAGAACGGCTGAAGAAGGACTTCCGCAGGGTTCATCAACCTCCCCCACCTTGTTTAACATCTTTGTAGCCGACATATCGACTTTACACGATATCGACAATGCTGAGGTACTTCAATGCGCCGATGACATAGCCGTAATCGTTGCAGCAAGAACAGTGGTGCCAGCCAAGAATAAACTAAAGCTATGCCTTAAGGTGATTAATCAGTATGCGGATAAGTGGCGAATCTCCCTAAACAATTCTAAGACCGAAATCGTCAGATTTTCCAACAAAATAGGCAATACCAACCACATTCCGGTTGCGAAAAGCAAACTACGTATCAAAAACAAAGCCACATACCTGGGTAGAGTAAGTGGGTCGGGTGCAACAAACCGAGCAAGTTCAAGTGTTTTTCAAAGCCAGTTTCAAAGTCAGTCTCAAAGCGAGTGCGCAAGTTAACCTTAGGCCCCTTACCAGTAGAGTAGGTGGGTCGGGTTCGCTGAATTCCGTTGTGAACGCGGAGTGAAGTGTTTAACAATTATCAAACCACCAAGATTGTAGGTGAACGACATGGAAGCTCCAAATTGAAACGAATACAAGATCCAGAAGGTCAAAGACAAAATCGAAGAGTACAGAAGCCTAACGAGACAGTTAGAGGATAGTATCCACCGACTGTTGGAGGAGCTGGAGAAGTTAGAAAATAATCGCGAGAACGAAGACTTCTTCCAAGACAGGCAGCCGAAGAAGAGGAAAATGTAAGTCTTAGAAATGGTTCAAGAGACCTCCCAAATCACGGATGAAGATGACGAAGTCATGTCCCAAGTCTCATTCCAAGCCCCAACCCCAGACAGTGCGATGCAGGTAACCACCACGAAAGACAACAATGGAAGCCAACTAAAGTCCAGGTAAGCAACAAAGAAATTTTTCCTTCGCTGAATATTCCTATAAGTTACACAAGCCGTAAAAATACCCAAGAAAAAGACGTAGTATCCACGCCTAAACAACCAGAAAAACCTCCGCCGATAATACTGCGAACAAGTTAGTCTTGAAAGAAATAGAGAGCATTGCAGAGCTCAATAACATAAGCTTTCGCCAATCCTTTAACGTCAACGAAGGAATCCAAATTTTCATCAAGTCGGCAGAGAACTTCAGAAATTTGCGACACATAATGAGAGAAGGGGATCAACCATATCATACCTATCAATTACCTGATGAAAAAGAATTAAAGGTGGTACTAAGAGGAGTACCAGAATTCTTTGACGAAGAAGTATTAAACGATCTTGGAAGCAAGGGTTTCTCGCCCAGTTGAGTCGGACTAGTACTAGTTAACTACAATAAAAGCGACCCAAAGGGGAAAGAATTATATCAGCTAAAAATATGCATAACGACTGAACCCAAAAGAAGCCCCACCAGAACCCAACAGTGCTTCAGAGGTGAAATGCATGGCCACGTGGGATATCGATGTTTTGCAACATACAAGTGTCTAAAATGCGCAAACGGCCACCCTGCGTTTGAGTGCAAATTAAACAACGATAGACCTTGCCAAATGCTGCAAATGCGGGGAGAAGCACCCAGTGAATTACTGAAAATGCTCGGCAAACCCCGACTTCCAAAACGAACATAAAAGGGAAGAAGCAGTCGATGTGAAACAAGGCATATCTTACGCCAGCCGCACGAAAAGCAAGTTAATTAACTGCAGCCGGTGGAAGGTGGAATTGACCCCAAAATGGAAGCAGCACTAGAGAGGCTACTATCGAAGATGCTTACCAAATTAATCGAAAAATTTATAAATAAATAGGATTGTGAGCTTTTCTAGCCCATTCGGCAAGCTTATCGATCGCCTGTTGCTCGGCTGGGTGTTATCTTTCTCTTTCTTTGGTATGGTAATAATTGCGGCTATTTTCCAGCTGTCTGGGTAGAATCCAGCTTGAAAATCGCATTCATGATTTGTGTTATTTCCTTAATTGGCTCTTGTGGAACACTTTTGGTGGACTTGTTGGTTATTTTGTCTAGGCCGGGTGCTTTCCTTGGGTTTAGAGCTTTAATTTTGCAGTAACTTCATCTTGTACTACCGTGATCGAATCCATGGATTTCTAGTTGTTCTGTTTCTTGCCAGAGTCGCGTGGCTTCGTATTCGATGGTTCTTGCCGTTCTTACGACGTTTGAGAATTGGGTCGAGAAGTTTCCCGCCAAGGCTTCTGCTCTATCCGTAGGGTCGTACAAGTAGAACCCATCTTTCCAGATCGGGGCATTTGGCTCCCTATTCCTCTTAATCGACTTGAGAAATTTCCATAACTTGTGTCCCCCTTCGGCCTCTTTGATGGTGGACTCCCATCTTTCCTCCGTGACCGTTTTTAACAATTTGCCTACCTCCTTTTGGAGGTTCTTGTATTGATCTTTGTCCTTCATAGCTCTGGATTTGGACCAACACTTTCTGGTCTTGTTCTTCCTCGCTATGAGGTCTTTTTCTGAACCGTTCAGGCCCCACTTGTTCTGGGTGTTCACTTTAATCAGAGACTTGGTATCGTCTACTGCCTGATTGATGGAATTTGTCAGCCTGAGAATCGCTTCGTCTATTGCTACTTTTTCGTTGAGGCCATTGGTGTTTTCACATCTTTCCATTCTGTGGCTGAACTTTGGTCAGTGAAGTTTTTCCCTAGTGGTTCCTACCTGGGAGTGGTTTGGTAGGAAGTTTTCTAAGATGACCGGAAAGTGGTTGGAGCACATCTCCTGGTGCGTCGTCACTCTTACTTGTTTGTTTAGGTTGTGGAGACGGAAAATGTCCAGCAAATCTCCTCTCCACCTCCATGGCACTGTAGTATGGTCCTATGGGTCTAGGACTTCTATTCTTGGGTTCTTTGTGGCGAAGCGAGATGGTGTTCTGCCACTTTTGTTTATTATCCGGCTACCCCATGCCACATGTTTGGCATTAAGGTCCATAGCTCATCAGTGTGCGTAGGTCTTCTTCTAGAAGAGCTTTGCTTGGAGGATTGTAAACTGATGTTACAGTGATAATGCTCTTGTTCAAGCAAACTTGGACCCCCACTGCTTCCAGCGCCCCTATACAATTGATTTGCGGGAGTTCTTTTGGGCATATCCGGTTCTCTATCTAGAGAGCTACTCCACCTCCTGCAGCACTCGTCCTATCTTTACGAATCTTCCTGAACTCTGATATGTGGAGAGGTTGGCCTGGCTTTGTGTGGGTCTCCATTCATAATGCCCCTGATGAATGCCTCTAGCTCATTCTTCTATGATTTGACGCCATTTGCGTTCAATGTGAGGATGTTGCAGTTTTCCATTTTGATAACGTTTGGTTGATTATGTTTGATAGAATTTTCATCAATTTACTAACTATAATTTCTTCCGTGTCAGTTACCTTTGCATTTGAACTCGAGGTAGAGCCACTTTTTGCTATGTCCGCAAACGTCATCTTTGGTTTAATTTCAGCTTTCTTGTACTTTTCAGCCTTAATTTGTTCTGGATTTTTAGGACACGTTTTGGAACTTGCTGAATGAGCCCCTCCGAAATTGCAGCACTTTGCTGGGGTGTTTCTTGACTTTGGGCATTCGAAAGACAGGTGTCCTCCCGCGCATTTTACGCATTTATAGTCAGCCGTGTACCTGAATGACACATGCCCGAACATCTAGCATCTAAAGCATTGAGTCGACCTTTGGGTTCAGTCATGACCTTCAAGTTTATCACGTGCTGTAAGTCAAAAATCTCTTTTCCTTTTGGAGGCTTCTCTATATTAATTAGAACTAATGGAAACTGCTTAGTTCTGTTTCCGAGTCTTTTAACTGAGTTGATCTTGTATCTTCGTTCAGTAAGATCTTCCTCTACTTTTTCCTCTGGAATGACCTCCGGAATTCCTCGGATGCCCACTTTTAATTTTTTCTCTTCAGGCAGTTTGTAAGAGTGGAATGGTATTTTTTGGTATTCTAATATTCTTCTGAGTGTTCTGAAGTTATTTGTCGTTTCACTGAATAGTTTGATGCCTTCCGGAGAGTTTACAGCTTTTTTGACTTTAATTTCATTCAAGTCGGCCATTTCTTGGATGAACTCAAAGTTCAATTTGTCACGAAGCACAATTGGTGGCGGTGCTCTTACTTTTTTCGCGAAGGTTTCTTTTGCTGTTAAGTTCTTTCGATTCTGCGAATGCGATTGGGGGAATTTGAGCAGCGGGAACTCTTCATCGGTTTCCGGGCGTTGAGCTTCCTGATCGGTATTGTCCTCTTCGAGGATTACCATATTTTCTGTGTTATTTTCGGTTGGTTCGATTTCTTTCGCTTCGTGACTTGCCTGTCACGAAAATGGTCTTCGTTTTCTTTAGAGTTTTAGCTCTTTTAGTAGCCGCAGGATTCCATGTTTCGCCTTTTTGATATATTCCTTATAAAACTCAATTTCGTTGCTTATCATCTTCATTTTGGTAGCAAAATCACTTTCTATGTTGCAGCTTGGCTGACTTCAGAATTTCGTTATCCATTGTAACTGATTG
>JAHWXV010015596.1:0-10308 GCA_024586415.1 Phrixothrix hirtus | reverse complement strand
TATTCAGCCGTAACTGAGATTTACCCTCATAAAGCGCCTGAACTTTTTGGACATGAAATGCCCAAACAGTAGAAGAGGCAATGCCTTCTTCGGAAGCTATTTTTCTTGTGCTTGTGCTAGGTTTTTCCCCTACAAGCTCAAGTATTCTGTCTTTCCTCTCTACAGTTCTTTTGTACATTGGCCTGTCTCTATCGCGATGACTGCTATTAAATGATCCTACCTCACCAAGTCTTCTATGAACCTGTATAAAGATTTAGGCATGCGAGACATTTATATCAGGATAGGTTTCCATGTAAAATCGTCGTGCCTATTCTGCATTTCCGTTCGCTCTTCCGTAACAGGAATGCATATCACGCTATTTGAATGTATTTGAATAATGGTTCATTTTGGAATAAGCTAAGTTTTTAATTTAGTTTCGTTTAAACAAAAATTTACTATTTCTACTTGTAATTAAACTGGCATTAGCTGTCAAAATTCATAACATTAGATTCATGGCAACTTAATTTTTGAATGCAAATTAAACATAAGGTATAAATTGATGAAAACTTTGAAGCCAATTTGTGACTAACCGGTGAGCCTTATCGAATTCAATAAAGTATACATTATTTTTAAAGCTTTTTATTGTCTTTAAACTGACGTATTGTTTATTATATTATGTGTCAAAATAAAAAAGTTACGAAAAAAATAAATTTTGCAGTTTAGGTAAAGTCCCCTCTAATGGTTTTCAAAAGAATTATTTTTACCCTACAATTATTTGATCTAGCGAGCTTAGTTTATGTGCCAAGTAAAAACTTAATTGGTAAAAGTTTGATATCTAGAGCAAAAAATAGATGTTAAAATTCTACCTTTGCACCCCCGTATCTTGGTAATCATGGAGATTTCGACATTTTCACAAATGACTTACCTACATTACTTTTTGGTGTAGAATCAGTCCTTAAAGTTTCCTGACGCATCTTCCCTGTATCCAGCGGCATACACTTTTTAAGCGGTTTTCCAATATAGTAGATTTTAAATAAAAATCTTTGAGCAGTTAACAACAAAGATGTAAGAAGAGATGGTTTATAAACAGTATCGCGTTTATGGACTTGCAAATGAAGATTCAACCGTACCTTACGGTATTTTTCTTTAGCGACTATGTAATGTTGTGGTATGTTAACCTTATTATTACTTTATTTTGCCTTTGGTATTTATCTTATTTTTACCTGTTATTAATATAAAAGAATTTGTATTGCAATTTTTAATAAAAGTTTTTTATATGTATAAAGTGCATACGGTCACCCATCCATCTATATACCATGCACATATTTGATTAACTTTCATGATTTTTATAAACGGTATAAAAATATATGTTTACGCTTTTTGAAAAAATTTTGCAATTTAAAAAATTATACTTACATCCAACTAAGTGCTGACCTCGTTTAACCTATACGACCAATGTAACAAGAGTGGATTTTCAATTTTTGAGGGCAATTTGTTGTCAACTATCGAAGTATTTGCGAACTTAACCATGCCTAACTTTTGTAATCATTGTAAAAAGTAAGTGACAAAGCATTTACGAGTATTAACGTAAGAGTGTTTCGGGGAAGTTTCCCGAAGCATGCTCCACTCGTTCCAATTTCCAATTTTTTGTAGTACAGATAAATAGGAAAATCAGATGAAATATTAAAATTCGTTGTACCTAATTTTCTTATTTCAATGACAATTGCATCACCTATTACCTATATCGTCTTGGACTAGACCAATTTAATTAGTGAATAAAACTTTTTAAAAAACTGTATATTGTCAACTTAAGCCAGTATATTTAGCAGTGTTTCTAAGAAGCTTGTTAAACTTCGGTTTGCTGTGCTTTACAGTACTTCTAACTATCATTGAGTCCTTGTTTATTATAGAGAACTAAACCTCCCGTTAAAGATATATACTTGGTGTATATATTGATATTTAACGCAATAAATTGATAAATAATATGCATTACTTTTTAAAGTATTGTAACGAAAATTGTTTATCCTTTATATCGAAATAGTATTTAATCAGTGTGCTGCATAGGTGCGTGTTATTCAAAACATGTATAAATTGGTCAAAACCAATAATTTAATGCAACGTAATTAGTTTGCTGCAGGTCCTTTACAAGGAAAGATAGGATCTCAAAATAAACGAAAAAAGCAGCCCACACTTGCTCTATAAATTTAAGTGTCCTTGGACTTCTTCAATTAATATTAGCTGTAAGATCAATTTATGCTATAACCTATAAGCTTATCTACAGAAAATGGGCGAAGAATTAAAAAATTAGGAAGCAAATATCATGTTTTATCTGAATGGAGTTTTATAGGTCATATCAATATAAAAATCAAAGGACAATGATTTTGTTTCTAAATAATGTAATTATAGCTTAAAACATTTTACATCCTTCAACAATTTGAGAAAAAGAATGAGTTAACCTGGTGTGGTTAATAAAAGAATAATTGATGAATGCAACAGAGGACGTGCTACGCAGCAAACGCCGGATCTACGCCAACCTGCGCGAAAGTTCATCGTATAGAATTAAATTGTGAAGTTGGACACCATTCGATTAGAATAGAATAATCTTTAGTTACCCCCTCTATCAACTCTAATAATTTTATATAAGGGTTGCCGTAACTTTTTCAAACCAATAAGACGTATTTCTACATTATTATAAAAACTACAACTTTAAATTTCCTGAAATAAACCTCGAGAAAATAAATAAATTCTCTTTTGATAACAATAGACATAGAATTGGTGTTGTAAACAAATTCCAGTGGTTTTCAATGAAAATAAAATTAACACCTGTTAAAGTTAGAAGTAAACTCGTAATGAATTCCATTGCATCCTGACTATGAGCAAATATATGGTAACCCAATTTAAGTCGTAACACTCTTTTATTACATTTATAATGGTAAATTGCGTATATTTCATTACATTACTCCAAGTTTCATCCTTTTACTATTTATGAATTAAGGTTGGAAGCTTTCCCTAACTATAAAGTACTGACGGTAGATTTTTTCGGTATTAGAATTGAATTTATCTCGATATTATGGAGTTGGTAAGCCACTATTCGGAGTTAATCGTTATGCACTTCATTATCTCCAAAGTGAGAAAGAAGGGTAAGTTTAGTTAGCGCTAAAGTGTTCCTTGCGGATGCCTTGTATTCAAAGTGCTTAAAAGCACTTTCTTTCCTTTTATATTTTTTCAGTTAATTAGTGCACGATTCATGAGTGCCTAAGGGTGTTGATACGTTTTATAGGGACAGCTGCGTGATTTTTCTCTGACCTTCTTATTGTGACGAGTATTATGACACTAGTGTAAGCGTTTGGGAGGTACCCAATCAGTATTTAAGTGGCTATTTCTTCTTTATGTCGGATTTTAGATGTTAATTAGAGTCAGAGGATGTGATGAGTTCTTCGGAACTACAGTAACTAGATATGTTTCTAAATTATTTTATTTACTTGTTGCTATCTCCGCACTCGATTAATTTTGCGGTACTGATTTGTTTAGAATAATTTCAGGTATAGCCAAGTTTATGCTTTCAGAAGCATAGTTTTAACAATTTTGCTTCTGAGGGATTCATAATAAAGTTATCGCTTTATAAAAAAATTATATCACACCTATATTGAAACCCACTATACATATATTTGAGTACTAAGTTCTTATTTTTTTTTTATAAAACAAAATACATGCAGATAAGTTGAAGATCTCTTTTAAAATGTATACGCGGGAAGTTTATTTTAACACGAAATGTGAATAAAGCTGAATAAAATCTATTTATTCATAAAACTACAATAATTTGTTAACTAACAATTTTGCATTTGCTTAAAGACACTGTTGGGCATAGATATGGTACCAAAGACAGCACATGAAGCCTCATGCACAATGTTTGCAGCTTATTTGCTGTTCTAACATGTGAACTGAATTTGTAAATAAGGAAAATGAAATGCGGAGATGCCTAATTACATCACATTTTGAAACTATTTGAAACTGGCTCGGGTAAAGTTGTTGGGATGTTTTTTTGTATTCTCAGATCCTAGAAGTTTGGGATTTTATAAAAGCGGTGGTTGTCATAAAAACGTGATAGATTATTAGTTATTTTTTTTATTAATTTATAAGTTTTATATTGTCTGTCAATTTTCAATTTGGTTTTTAGCCGAAATTTCAGTTCTTGTAATACATATAGATACCAATATTTCACGATCTCTCCCTGACTTTTAAGTATTCGTTTGTAGTCGTTGTGTATTCATTTGAGTACGCCCTGTACATATTTACGGTTCTGTGTATGTTTAAGTATATCTAACTTAATAAATAATTCTTTTACGTGTATTTGTACTCCAGTAATGAAGATTATTTCTAATTAATGGTAATAATTAAGAAGATCCGTGGTATGTAATTTACTTGTCCAGTAAGTGTCGCTGTCGGGCGACGAAGTTTGTAAAACTAAAATTTATTTTCAAACTCCGATGTGGTTATATGAGGTTCCTTATCTTACATCTTTTTGGTTAATTCTTCGGTCGTAGATTGCCTTCAAAAAGAACGGCTGTGCTTTTACCTTGCTTACATAGGAACGTATTATGTGAGTAGTAGATTATTCTTTGTTTCTGTATTTAAAAAAGGCGTTGTTCGTTTTCATACAATGGTAAGGACTAATTAGACTTTTTCTATTCAGTAAATTAATTCGTTTTGGTCTATTTTTCTTAGCTTGACCGGTGGGGATTTATTCCTCCGATTCTGTCCGCTAAATGGCTATGATCTGTCTTAAATAATTAAATGCGGAATGGGAGATGTACCTGCTGATAGCCCGTTAATCCAGAATGGACATAAAAGTTGCTGTGTTGGCGTATGGATTATCTAAGGCCGTACTTAACTCTTAATTTACTCATTTCTTGGACATCATTTGCTCGATGTTTTCGACTTTCTCGATTATCTCAAATCCTGCCGGTGCACATGTGTCATGCGCGATAAACAGCAATGAATATGCCTAATTCTTTTAGTTTTTAAATTGAATATAAACTTCACATTTACATGCCTTTTTAATTTAAACATGTTCGTAATGTAAAATAATTATGTCACCTTTGTTTTACTATGCGTAATTAATTTTGTTTTACTTAAATAGTAATTTATGGCCTTTCTATAACTGCAAGATAGAAAAACACTACGTTGCTTATCAGACTAAAGAAATAATAGTTTTAAATTCATTAATTATATACAGGGTACTGTAGATACTTTCGAGCGGCATGGGTATATTTCTCTAAAGAAAAGATATGAAGTTGTATTAATTTAACGTGCTTAAACTGTAGTTGGTTTTTTTCAGAATAATATCGCGTAATTGAATAGCGTATATTTTTGAGTATTTAGATTCGCGTTCATTCACTTATTATTTTGGTTTGTTAAAATTTTACCTGTAACTAAATGCCGCTATTATTCTCAACGGTCATTAAGTAAATAGTTAAAGATTTTAAGTCTCAATATTTTTCTTGTTAAGATATTTGTGCCTTTTCATTTCATTTCATTGAACGTTTCGTTCTATGTAACTTACTTGGTGTAATTAAATTATTTAACTCTGGAATAACGTTGTACAGTATCTGTTAGATACGAGCAGCTTTGATCTATAAAAAGCAGTTCATTTATCCTTTTTGATTTTAAAATATATCCTTTATCAAGATTTATAATGTATGTCACTGAGATCAATAATTGAAGTGTAATAATTCTAGGTTAGCTTTGATCGATAAAAAACAGTTCAGATATCCTTTTTAATTGTCAATGCGTCCCTAACCCGGACATAAATTTACTATTATTACTTATGTAAACTTGTTTTGAGTTTGTATCATTTTATGCAATTTGTGAACATTCTATCTAGGTGTTTGAATAAATACCTGTTTATTTGTTGAAATGACTTATTGTAATTTCACAGAACTTTCCTTTGCCTAATTTACTTATCTTTAGGTTTACTTAGGTCTACAGTTCCAGTTGTTGAGTACGTACTGCCAATAAGTTTCTTTTAGGTGGACATCTTGTCGTTCAGGTGTTGCCTGTTGCTGTTAAGGTGAACGACTGGCGCCCTACTTATTTTTTATTCTTCTTCATTTTGATCTTAGGAAAACGTCGACTTAATTCAAACCAGAAGGTACACACCGAGAAGAGTATTTTTATCAACAACTTTTTACCACCTTTAACTACATCATACCCCCCTACACACTACCGCTTCGCTACTGAGCTAGATGTTGTGACAAATATTTCCGAAACGCGGGGGTTAATAAAATTGTGTTTTAAAGATTTAAAAACATGACTTTTTGTGATGAAACATGAGTAGAGTTCTTTGTAGGAAAGGAAATGAGCTAAAATATGTTCAAGTAAATGTTTGACCGATAGAATTTTATGATTTATCGTGCAAACGTTTTTAAAAGTCAAAGTAACGAAATGAAGTAATTTGACGCGACGTGGCTCACAAACGGAGTTCGAGTTCGAAGAGTAGGAGAATAGAAAAGCTTACTTCGGCAACCGAGTTAAGGATGGATAAATAAATTCGCGCGGCTGTGTGTGTGTGTGTGTGTGTTTGGGCCCGCAAATTACCCCAAAGCTGGGATTGACAATCCCCCCTGATATACTCGAAGGTAGTCATTTGATGCCACTGGGGTGATCTGAAAAATGAAGCAGCGTATTCTGCCGCAACATCGACAACCCCCTCCCCCTGGGTGGTATTCCGAGGTGTAGGAAACAATATAACTGTCTTTTACGTTTATGCTAGGCATGTAGCATTTACAACCTTCTCCCAGTGCTATATGTCATTTCTCCGTGGGAAATGGTTTAGCCCCACGAATCAAAGGAGAATTTATAGTAGTTATAAACATTATTGTTCAGTATTAATCACCCCGGGTCATGTGAAGAGATATTTATCTGCTGTATTTACACCCCAGCTTAGGCGCCACAGTTACTGTCTCGGTCCAAATCGGCACTAGGCCTGACCACATTGTCGATCGACGGAACCGGCGTTAACAGCGAGCGCCAACTAAACTACTGCCGTGCGAGGGGGGTTGAAATCTACCAACAGGAACCGCTTTTCACCGTTCCGTCTCCTACTAAACAATTAGAGATACGGTACACAGCAAGGGGTATTCGTCAAAGGGCATCGACCAGCGAGACAGAACTGGTTTCTCGCGTTTCTTTACCTGTCTACTAATAAGTACTCGTCCTGCAAGATCAGGACCGCTTTATGGTTAAGATAATGTAACGCAAGTTCTACTCGGACCTACCCCCAGGTCTATAAGCTTTACAGATAATGGTATTAAAGCTAAAGCTAGTTGAAATTAAACAAATAAATGGGAGACAGTTAGTAATATAATCCACTCAAATGAAAATAAAATATCACAACTATAACGCGGTTATTTCAGACAATTTTCTCGTATAGTAAATCAAAATAGTACATGAACTAAATTAGGGTACACAAGCATCACTAAATAAACTTAGTCAAAGTTAACCTGCCCAAAAGGTTAAAGACACGGTCATGCATGGGGTTGGTACCACCATCGTTCTTTGATTAAATTTGATAAGTATAACTACAGCACAAATATTGTCAGCCCTCGCTGTTCTTTTGTGCAATTACGTTATTTAAATCAGTAAAACACAATTATGCATTACGATTTACATCATCTACTTATAAGATCTTAACTAAAATCAAATTCAAGCCATAAACCATTACTAACATCCTTTTATTTAAAGAATAATTTGCCTCTATATTAAACTATCTTAATTTACCTCGTATAGTGAAAAGTTAATATTTTAAAACCCAATGCATTTATAGAATTGAATTCCAGTAATATAAAACAATTATGTCACTTTGTACGTAGAATGTATTACAGCTTGTTAATTGATACACTTTTGAAGGGCAAGATATAGACCGGTTATTCTGATGAAAATTCCAGTCTTTAGTAGCTAAAGTGAATAGTGTACTTTGTTAATGCAGAAACAAATGCGATACTGGGCATTTGGAATTATGGATTACGTCAGGGTTTGTGTCGCCATTGAAGGCCAAAATGTTTAAAAATAATAAGAGCTTCTCAGATACAATCACGAGTAACAACATTATTTCGCAGTGTTGCGATATCCGCATGATTTCACCCAAGGGGGTAAGGGACGGTTCGGTGGGAAGCAATGGAAGGATAATGAGTGTTTCTCAGACATCGATCGAGGAATGTAGCTGTGATTCTCGGCAAGTGCAATTTTGTAGATAACGATTATCTATCTTATTGAGGTCATTTTGTCACCCTTCAGCGCGTAGCTGAAATAGGAATTCCGTATTTTGGGATGTTGCCGCAATAAAACTAGGATAGAACAGTAATTCGTCAACAACTACCCAGGGGGTCTTTCAGTTATGGAATATTTAAAGAACTAGCTCTCGCTTCAACTACTTTACGCTAGCTACGTCTTCTGTAAGTGCAAATTGTCATTATCGCACCCTTAAAAAACCAGGGTGTCCAGCAAACGGCATTGATAATAAACTCCTGTTGTAAATTTTAAAATTCAATCAATAATATAGATTAGAAGGGATATAGCTTCTCAGTTCCATTTGGATTAAAACGCCAAAGGAATTAAAGAAATTTTCTATAACTCTTTTGGGGTGAAATACGATTATATCAATTTCGGACACATCAGTAATGAACGTTTAAATTAACTATTTGTATATACAATCTAGCTTATTACCTTTTTTTGTATGTATCTTATGCCAGTTAGTACTGTGTACTGTAATTTGATTTCATGAGAACTAACAAACAGGGTACCCTCGTTTAACTTGGTTTTCTTTGTTTTGTATGTACTATTTATACCGATATATGTCGTCCCAACGATGGAAGTTTGATTGCTAAGGGATTTGTAAATTCACCGTTAATGTAATTTCTGTAAATAACCACAAAGCTCCATTGTTTTCGCCAATGTAAGGATTATTCTTTTAATTTCATTTAGTAATTAGGTATTTAATTTCGCTGCGCGAAATCATCTGTAGTGTGAAGTGTAAATGAAGTTTTTTTGAAAACAATATAGTGTGTTATGTGCTCTATTCATTCTTTTATTTATTTATTTACATATAACTGGTTAAGTTATAGCCACATCGAGTCAGAGTCGCCTAACGAAATTTAGTGTTCAATTCAAAATTATTATTTGACATGGTGTACAAACGTTTATTACAGATTAAAGTGCCTTTAGCATTTTAGTTTCGTTTATTTTAAAAATAATTCATGCTACTTGCAACATTTCTTAACCCATGCGTGAAGTTGATTCAACTTAAAGTTATCAAAAACAAATATCGCCTTTTCAAAATACAGGGTGGTCAGTTCAGGAACCAGCCCTTAGTTATCTTGATCAATACACGTCACGCTTTCAATTTTTGCAAGTCACGTAATTAGTAATTGAATTTTTTGTTAGCATCAGTTCACTGATTCTTTTTATATACAGTGTGACCTTAAGTGAATGAGCATCTTTAGCATTAGAATATTTCTTTCAGTTTGAATCCCGTTTCTGCAGTACCGTTTAGCGTCTATTTTCCGCTTGAAGGTAAGGTATTTGGGTATCGTGAAATACAGGGTGTTTTTCGAACACCATCTATCTGCAGCTCGTCTTGAAAACAGTAGCGCCTACATTTACCGATTTAGACTTATTATTTCTACAGTGTTTAGCCTCGCAGTATCGATGAACCACGCTTCGCTCCACTGAAGCTTTACCGGCCGTGGTTAAACACTCGTAAATTCTACCACATGCGTTATTGTCATATCGTCTTGTGACAATATCTCTTAACATGATCCGCGGTGATTAATCCTGAACAATAATCTTTATAACTACTAAAAATTCTCTTTCGTTTCGTGGTACTAAACTATTACCACGGAGAAGTACCACATAGCATTGGAAGAGGGCTGTAAATGCTACAGACTTCAACACATGCCTGGCGTAAAGACAAGAGACAGTTATCTTATTTCCTACACCTAGGAATACCTATTATCACTGCATCCGGCGGGAAGGGGGGATGTCGTTATGATAAAGGCAGCAAATAAGTTGACTAGCGAAACGGCAGAATACGATCCGTCAAAGAAAGAATATTTACTTACATAGTATTTTAATTAACTGGCGTTTCCATCACAGAAATTCACGTTTTAAATCTTAAAAACACAATTTTACTAACTCCCACGTTTCCGAAATATTGTTATCTAGGAGGGCTACCTTTTAAGTAGTTACAAAAACTAGGAAAGAAAACAAATTTTTTGGAACAAACTGTTTTATTGTTTTTCAAAATATTCACCTCTAAGTTTTATACACTTT
>JAHWXV010015581.1:0-13885 GCA_024586415.1 Phrixothrix hirtus | reverse complement strand
TCAATTTATTGAAAAAGAAAACGAATAGTTTTCGAAACGTTTAATTTTTATTAAAGTTACACAGTTTAATCCAAAAATTGTTTTAATTATAATGATTTTATTTATTTCCTAAAGATTAACCGAAAGTGACATTTAGATAGGCCTCTAAAAGTTACTGAAACTGATATAATTCTCTTATTTCTCCTTACAATTGTTTAGATTGCAACTAGTTGCTTTACTAAATGTACAATTATGTGCCCTGAGTTAAAAACAACTAATTATGTACATAGTTCACATTATTAAGTCTACACTAGTACACCACCCATAATCACAATAGATGTTCGAAGTGTTGTCCATTCACTTGGATACATACATTTATTCGATTTTTTACATTATTAAAAATGTTTACTAAGGTCTATTCTGTTGTTTTGGCGACTGCCTGAATAATTGCATCTCTTCATTCATGTAATATATGCAACAGATTTTGTAATACTATATTTTTCAATTAAACAAACAGAAAAATCTAAAGGTGGAAGATTTGGTGACTAGGGTGGTCACAAATTCCTACAAATTAAACGATTTCCAAACTATTCGCCCAATTATCGTATAGTTTAATTTGTGCTATGACACGTAGCTGCATCCTGTTGGAAATATCCATAGTCTAACTTGTCGTCGTAGAGTTTGCTTAATAAAAGGTTCCAACATAACTACTTCGATATCGCTCAGCATTAAGATTTTCATTAAAAGTATCCGACCAACTATACATCTTCTCGAAATTGCAATCGAAACTCTTACTTTAATAAGATGTATAGATAGATATCTTTACATGAAAGTTTTCTGTTAACCAATGACGATAATTGTGGGAATTAATGTTAGCACTAAGAAGAAACCAAGCTTCGTCTAAGAAAAATATGACATTTAAAACATTATCACTGTTAAGGTTATTATTGAACAATCTGCAGAGCCTTACGCAATTCTCGAAGTCACAGGGTAACAATGCATGCTTTGTTGAAATTTTATATGCATGCATATGCAGCTTTTTGTGTCATTTCGGCAAATACTGCAGGATAAACCTATTGACAAAAAGTGTAATTGTTTATAAATGTATATTCCTATTTTAACAAACATTACTACCTATTTATGCTGATAATTTGCGTAAAGATTTATTAGGATTGACTTTTGAATGTTATTGCACATTTTTTAGCACTTCATCTGTTGAAACAGTAGGCCGTCTGGTTGAATGCTTTTTCATGTGTGTGTAAATCCTGTAATAAGACTTTTTATGTGTCTTGTAAATGTATCTTCATTAAATTCCCAATCTTCAAAATTTTCATGAAATTGCTTTCTATATGAAATTAATGAATATTTCCTTTCACCATTAGCTCCACGTTCTCCACTGCGAAAGTAAACCTTCATAGATGGTATACTAAAAATATATGCTGGTATGTGGCAAACCAGCTATACTATTAATCTGGATACATAATATCCAAAAGGCGGCACGGACAACCATGTAAAATGACACTGCATAAAATATTCATATTTGTATGAATATACAACTAGAGATTTAATAAAAAATACAATTTAAAGTAAAGGGTAATTCTGGCTTGGATCGCGTGCCGTAGACACATCCAAGATTTAATTTTAAATGATTGTATTTTCACCCATCAATAAGGAAAATGACCTGGACAAACCAATGTCACTGTTCTGTGTGACGTCCGGCGTGTGCACGTGTGTGAGTGGATGCGCTTGTGTGTATACAGATGTCTGGAAAACGAATGGAGGTTAATAAACAAAATTATATATAAGTTTCTGGCCATCTCGACACGTAATTCAACCATTTTATTAAAATATGATAACTGAAGTTGCCACTTTACTCTAGTTATCTTGTGGTCTTTCGCGGTTTTCCCTAAATCGGATGTAACAATTTGTTTAAAACAAACTATAATTCTTAGCAATCTTATCACCCAGGATACATCATAGGCGGTTCCCTAAAAAATTTTCAGTAAATTGAATAACCGTAAGTACCTTTATCGTTAATTCTGAGTAAAATAACCATGAAAGTAAAAGTCCTAGCTAAATGAAAATTTATATTTAAAGTCACAATGACTTGTATGCAAACTCAAGAATTCATTTAGATGGAAAAACCAGAAGTAACACTTTATTTCTGACATTTTTAAATATTAACCCAAAGTTTAACTTTTTGCGATTTTCTTGAAATCGATTTTTTTTAAAAATAGTATAATTCTTAACTAGATTCGATTTATATGATATAAGTGGTCTATCTAATAAAATTCTCAAAATTGAGTAACGGGATGCACTTCAAAGTTGTGAACAACATATCTCAAAAACTCTAAACATCGTAGAAAAATGATTTTCTATTTGAATTTGCTACATTCTTGACATGTGACGGCAAGAATTCAGTCAAAATCGATAAACCGGAAATGCCCCATTATTCTTGCAATTTTCTCGAAACCGACTTGAAAGATTTTTTAAACCCCACTACTATTATTATATCTTTGATGCTGTTGTTACTTGAACCTTTCGATTTTTCTGAAAAAAATCGTTGAAGCGAGTTATTGACGACTATCTCCGAAGTTAAGCATAGTTTTGCATGTGTAGTAATTTGAATGCAATTACCATTCCCACAATAAACGTAAATAATAATTTAAACATTTGTGGACACTATTTGCACATCTATAGGTGCGTTAGGATATTCAGTTCTAAACACTCTTAGTGCTCCGTTGGTATAATTTAAATTATTTGGAACAATGAAAACTGTAGCAACGAAGCACCAAGTGTGTTTATAACTGAATTTCCGAAAGTAACTTATATACGTAATTAATATATATTTTCTTTCTTGTCGTTGGTTTAGAATTTAATTCCCCACCTTGGGATGCACATATATGTGGTAAATTATGTTATATGTTTTGTTGCCTAAATCGAATTTACTTTCAATTTGCGCTATACAAGTTGTCCATCTACTTGAGAGATGATGCAACACACCTTACACTTTGCTAAGCGATGCACAACGTTACCTCATATCAAAGTTGATGTTAATAATAAAATTCAAAAATTGGGTCAATAACACAAATAAAAATAATTAATCCAAAATCTCTGAAAGAAAGATAATAAATTTTGTCAATGCTATAAATAAAATTCAAATATAAAACAGACAACCTTTTATTTAAATTTAAGTCAATGGTAATAATAAAAATAACAATCAAAATTCAAATTAAATGTTAAATCAAATAAACTTAGGATTCTTTAGTTAATCAGTCAAACTTATTTTCAATAGACAAAGAAAGAAATCTTTCATAAAGCTTTTTAAAATTAAAAGTAGAAATCAAAAACAACTCAAATACTATTTCAGTGCTTTAAAATAAAAATTAACTTAATTTAATACTCACCAAAACAGAATCTAAAACGTTAACTTATTTAAAATATTTTTAATTGAAATTGTTAGATTACCATTTACTGTTATATCGTAGTTCGTCACAGTCCCAAATATAGTTCACTAACCTTTAATGTAGTTTCTCGGATTTACCCTCAACACTTCGGTTACTTCTATGTTCCTTTGTCTTGCTTACGTTGTTGAAGAACCTCACACTCGAATTAGTTACAGTGGTAGTGTGGACTTCGACGTTATTAAAATAACTCTAAAATAATGTTAAAAATTGTTTAAAATATATTAATGTTCACAATCGTAACCACTTCTTGATTGTGTCGTGATGTCTTTGCTCAAAATTGTATCCAAAACCCTTGGATAAAGTTATAGTTGTTTATAATTCTTTATATGTTATTTTTGTAAGATGGTGACCATGTACTTTTTCTTATAGAAATGTAAGTATTTTAATTACTGTCGATAAAATTAAATATGAAATTCTTCCTTGATTTCAATTATGATAATTGAGTTGGATTTCAAACTCAACTAAAATATGGTTTAAATGGTACAAATTATGATTCTCACCTGCCATAAAATACTTCAGGTAACTTAAAAACAAGTATAATTTACTTGATATATTTATTTTTAATTCTTAACTTCTTTTCGTCCTTAATTATTCTTTAATTTTTTATACTAAAATCCAATTTAATTTACTTATATTTTGTATTTTTATTAACCCAAACTTCTTTTTAGGTTAACCCCACGTACATAGATTATCTTTAATCAATTTAAAAATTACTTATTATGAGCTGCACAGCCTACTTTTGCAATGGTAAAAATACAACTGAGGATTAATGATGATTTACACAGTTGTGGCTAGGAATTGCTGACTTTGCAATATTTTGAAAATTTTCTAATCTCTAAATGGATATAACTTCTTTAATATGTGGTTGAAATGAACTTTGGGGACATATTGTTGTACTGAATTAATGCCAGATTCTTCCTGCAAAGCCTTTATGGATATTTCTACAATTTTTTGCAAAACCTTGATGCCAAATTTATTGGACGCTAAACCGGTTTGTTTCCATGATAAATGATATTAATATTTTCAACATTTTGTGCAAAATTCTAATGAAATGGATGAAAAATAGTCCTATAATATTCTACAGTCATTAGTAATCACTGTTTTCATAATTATTTGGTAACAAATTTAGTTTCTTAAACGTATGATGCATTTCAACTTCACGCACTTTGTTTTTAAATCACATTGTCATTATGTTATATTATCTAACTGTTTATGTTGTAACCTCTATTTACATGTATTCTATAATTTTTAACATGTGCATTAATTAATTTCACCCCTTTAGTTAGAAGGTTTTTAACATTAATTTCAAATTTTCATACTTATTTAAATTATTCCAATTATTTAATTCAAATGTTCATTTATTTTATGTACATGGGTTTACTAGTATAGTATTCTAAATCCTGCTTAAACTAACATTTATATACAATTGTTGAAATTGAAATTTGGTTTGAAATGCTAAATTTTGATTCCGATGATTGTTCGTAACTTGTTATGGGCATTAATTTATTGTTTTTCTTATGAGGGATGGTTCTTTTAATAATTATATACGCTCCTTACATTAATATTTTCAAATTATCTTACATATTTCTGAACTTATATACAATTTTCATTGAAATATGAGGTAACGCCATTAACTTTATGTCTTTATCCTTATGTAAAAGGCCCTATCTACCACAATACATACTAAAAAATTGTATCTATTAAGTAAAAATCTTTCTTTTATTTAAAAAAATTAACAATTAACAAATCCCTAAACATTTCAACGAAGAAAATAAAACGTTTTATTTTAAACAGCAATTAACGTATCACTACAATTGCGGGTATTTATTGTCAGCTGAGAACATTCATTAATAGTTCTCTGAAATCGTATGCATCTTACTATTGCTAAACATGTATAGTCGACCAGCCATTACTGACCGAACACGGTAGACTAAGTTAAAAACTAGGAACTAACAGAAAACTTTAATTGCTAATACTTCGAATACTATGCAATTTAGACACATAATTTATAAACGTTTTTTGTGGCACCTATTAAAATGTATCTACCGTTAAAATAATACTTAAATCTTGGACACCTTGTATACATACGGGAATCGAACCCAGGATGCCAGATTTGTATTCTGGCGTGTATATCAATACACCACCGCCCCAACCGCCGGGGGTATTTTAGGTCGTGTATTAACTAATTTAATTAATACACAATACCTTCCTTCATTTCATGTCCAATCGATTAAACAATATGTTTAGTTTAGATCCCGAATCTCTTTGGTTATATTGCATATACAACGACTTTAGGTGTTAATCTGTTGGATTGACAGCTCTCCTAAAGGTCCATAAAGATAGTCAAAAACCTTAATCTAATCATAGTGGCACATTTGAAGAGAAAGTTTCAGAGTATCTGGAAGTCGAGGCGGTGATGTAATCTAAAACCCCAGGTTCAATCCCGATTCGCCTCTAAAATGTTTCTAAAATTGTGCTCACTCCTTTTTCACTGATTTTCATCTCTATTTGGAATAATTTATTCCCTCAACTTCAATGACGCCTGAGTTAATACGTCTAGCTTAAATTTGAAGGAAGATGTTCAGTAAAATAGTTTACATTAGTAAAAGTTTAATTATAATAAGAACTTAAAATGCATACCATACGAATCTACACACATCACAACGAATTACAGAATTTGTTCGAAGTGCTATCTAAGAGCAGTTTGGCAATGCCTGAGCCTTTGAAAAAGGTATTCTTGAACATCCTAAATAGTTTTAGGTGTATTTGCACGTATCTCAGTTCGAATTTATGTTTTCAAATTATCCTGGTTTGATTTAATATGCCTTATTTTTACAGTGCCTTGTGAAAGGCAATGAAGGGGGTTTAAATAGTGATACTGTTGGCCACCAGATTTTACCTCATCTACGAATCTGTCTCCCTGGTAAGATCTGTTTAAGATTCTGACAGACATTTACTTCATAATGGAGTGGATCTCATCATTCTGGAGCCAAATTTGTTGACTGCATTTCTTGAATTTGCATACTGTTGGATTAAAACCGGGATAAGTTCAGTTCTTATTAATTGAAAATAACTATCGCTACTAAAATTTACTTCCAGAAAGAAATGTCTAATTATATGGTTTCCTACAATTCTGGCCCATACATTAATCCCTGAAGGATACCGTTATCTAGTGTGGATTTTCACGAACTCCGTATCTGGAATTTTGGCGATTAATAGATCCCGTTATTGTAGATGTGGCGTTGTTGGAGAAAATGTATTAGGCATTAATAGAAGGTTTTCATTACAAACGAACACGATTTTTTCATACAACGCAAGGTACTCATACAATTCTTGTACCAAACACATTTTGTACGGATGGTACTTATTTGCTTAACGAATTTTAAAGTTGCCTATTAGGTTGAATTCATTTGGTAGTAGCCTTGTACAAATATGCTGACTTCCATTAGTAGCGAGCAATGCATCTAACTTGTCGTTTTCATTTATCGTAGAACCCTACTTCTGAAAGAGTCACGTGTATGCCCTACTTTCCGAAATTTTAAATCAATTTTAATAACTTTGGAACATGTGAAACTTCTATCCCTTCTTTGTCATAACTAAGCTAAACTTACCAACATAGGTATCATTAAACTCGGGAAAATGAATGGTTTCAAACTGTATAATAATATACAGGGTGATCCATTTAAAATAAAAAAGTTAGCGCTGTTCGGCAAACACCGTAAATGTGGAAACATTGACGATACGATAACTAAGTTCGCCATAATTCGTTATACTCTAGAACAAACATTCATCAACTAGAGTAATCGGTGTAAGCGCGCGCTTGCGTGCGTGTCTTCAACGGTGTGTGTGTGTGTGTGTGTGTGTGTGTGTGTGTTCGTGTTCGTGTTCGTGTGCGTGTGCGTGTGTATGTACGTGTGCGTATGCGTGAGCGTGTGCGTATACGTGTGCGTGTGCGTGTGCGTGTGCCTTTTCCTATGCGTATGCGTATGCATGTGCGTGTGTATGTGTAAAATTACAAGGTTAACCTTATGAAATATTCAATTGTTTTTAAATATATAGATTTTATCATCGTAAAAGAAGATAGGTACACTCTTGCGCAGGTATTATATATTATATGCATTCTTGTTGTAAAGGGTGTTACTAAAACGCGGAAAATGTCAAAACGAACCTCAAAATTTACAGTAAATTCGTGTTTTTTCTAAATACGCCCCCAATTTTTCTCATATGAATATGAATATAATATATTATAGGTTAGAAAACACTTGTAAATAACTTCAGCTGTTGACAACATTTTCTATCGATGACGCGTAATCGGACATATGCGCAGAAAATACTCATTTTTTCTCTTTAACGGGCATACCTAGTTTTATTCTACCATATATTTTATGATACAATTGCCCATTGCTCAATTTTTATAAAAGAGCAAGATACAAAATTATTTAAAACAGAAAATTATAAAAGGGTGCAAAATGAAATACAATGGAATATTAGCTAGAACACTAAATCATAGTAAAAATTACTAGAATAACGACAAATATTTAAAACAATCAAATAACTACAGAAACAATATGAAATAAAAAAATAATTATTTAAGTAACATAAATAAATAATAACATTCTTATTTGTTTTTGGGTAATACTTATCATATTGGCATATCTAGCTTCTTTGATAAAAATTTGTATGCCTCATTGTTACATATATTTTTCAACTAACCCTATTTTTCTATCCCCTAACAATTCCCTATTATGCTTAATTTTGTCTAAAAATATTTGAACATGAGATTAATAATCAGTTTAAATAAAAAGCCTATTACGTTAAGTATTACCGATTTTTTAACCGATAACCACAAGAGTGCTTTTAACGTAATATAAATGGAGGGGTATTTATCACACTTAAGGATAATCATAATGACTTCATTTGGTAACCTTTGTAAACATATTTCATTCGACAACGCCGATATTCCACAATAAAAAAAATAGTATCTTAATTAATTATGAATAGCTTTTAGATAATCTTGGTAGGAAATCTTGTTTTTAGTAAGGTAATTATAATGTTTAGTAAAAGTAGAAATCTAACTATTGTAGTTTTATACATCAATTAATGATCATTAAGTGGGTTATTTCAAAAGTTGTAAGCCATTATTTCACATTGAATTGCCAAGGTTTTAAATAGTTTTAAATAATACACAGGTAAATGAGAACTGTATTCATTATATAAATCGAACATAAGCAGCAAAAACAGAATAGTTTATTAAATTAGTGCTTTGATAACTTACTAAGTTGCTGAACAATAATTGCCTGTGTTTTACTAAATATGAAATACCAATCTTAATGTTCAAAATGGTTTTGCACATTGTTCTAATTTTACATACTCTATAATGGAAACCTTTTCATTAAAAGAAGAAAATTACGTCGTTTTAATGTATTTGATTAAATATTTTATAACAATGCTTTAATTAATAAAAGTATGCCCTCTAAAATATAATTTAATTAACGTAAAATAAGTTCGCTTTTCTAAGTTTCATTTTCAGGCTTTGATCACATTGCGAAATATTGAAAATGAAAAGTTTTCCAACTTTTTATATGTATTAGGCTCACATTCCCTACTATATACAAATTATTTCCGAACAAGGGAAAAATATTTATGAAGCATATTGTACGGCCAAATTAAATAAAAAGGTTTAATAACCAACGCTTTTAAGATGTAGGTTTTAAAATTTATAACTCAAATTGGTTCCAAAAACAATAACATTTACTAGGCTATGTAATTAGTGTCATATTTTTGACAGCGGAAAATAGTGTGAAATATTTTACCATGTATTCTAATGCCGAAACGGCTGATGTGGTATTTATGTATGGTCGTGCACATGGAAGAATGCCGTTTCTAAATCGTACTTTAACATCTTACCCTTTAATTGTAAAACTTGATCAAATACGAGGTATGACAACTAAATAACAAGACTGATCAGGTTGCCTTGAATTGAGTCATCTTCCAGGAACGGTGACTATGCAGTTGTTACCACGAAGCTTCTACTGTCAGCAGTTAAAATTTAGAATGGTTTTTCCAATTAGTAACTGAATTATTGATATATGTGTATATTAGTATTGTATCATTTTGCCAAAAATTATGTTACTCAAAAAGTTAACAAAGAGTCAATAAAAGATGTTTAGTAAAACTTTGCAAAAGTGCTACAGAAACTTACCAAGCTACGGTCTAGTATTCGGGAGGTCATGGGTCTGATTCCCAGAGCCGCCTTGTCTGATTCAGGTTTCGAGTAGTTTCCTGAATCAACAGAGATATCTCATCCAAGGTAAATTCCGGGACATCCCCATCTCCTTCTAAAACCATTCTTACTTTTCATTCTTGGCTAAAGAAGAGTCTCATATACTCCTAAGCAGCCCGGCCCTATATAGAAGAATTGCAATAACAATCAGGTTCCTTTCACTGAATTTGTTGTATACATAAAGAAGTTTATAAGAGGAATTGTATATATTCAGCGCATGTTTGAGTGGCACATGACGTTTGCCGCTAGCAGACAAGAAATTCAGAACGATTATAGCCCAAGATGGCCGATGCCTGTGACAGATGAAATTCTCGAAAAAGTTTACAACGTCTTTAGAAAAGGCAGAGGTTTGAGCGTAAGAACGATTTTTGAGTTGTCAAGTGTCAACAGGAAAGTTTTCACACAATTTTTGCACTTTAATTTAAACATCTCAAAGATCTATGCTAAAATTTTTCCTAAGAGCTTTATACAGGGTCAAAGGTAATTCCGGGCTTCGAAGTGACTTAACATCGAATTCTGTTAGAAGATCTTCGAGTACAACCCGAAAATTAAATGACAGTCCGTGCGTTGGAAGACGCTGGACCATCTTTGAGTTAAAAAGGGACACATAAAAAATCAAATTTAAAGCAATCTTACTGTATTTTCGATATTAGGGGTGTTCTGTTAGTTGCATGACTTTCTGAAGATAGGATAATTAACCAGCATATACAGATTAAAAGAAATAAGGAACTAGTCCGGAAAAAGAAACGTAAGTTGTCGATAAATAAACAGACGTTGCATTAGGACAGCAGTCCTGCTTATAATATATTATCTGTGGCTTAGTTTTAACTTCCAATCACATTGTCACTCTCCGACGCCTTCAGCACCCACATATTACTGTACAATACGCTTATACTTATTTCACAAGATCGAAAGCAATCTTTAAAATTTTAGCTTAAAAGATTTGATGATGTAAAGAAAAACGGCAGATCTACTTAAGGCAGAGGTGGCTGATTGTTTGCAGTGCCGTTTTCCCAATGGCAAATGTGCATGCAACGATTTATATGTGCACAAGGGAACGTCATGTTGTTAGTTCTGATCTTGATTTCGTAGGAATGGTCGTTTTTAAAAACTTTTTACCGAGCTTTGTGTGCGGTACGTGCAATTTTAGCTCTCGCAAACTAGCTAGCTTGAAGTCACATTTTCCTCATTACTCTTTAAGAGTATAAACGGAGTCGCAGAAACGGAAATAATCAATTTCTACCAAGTTGTCAATAGCACATAGGTGCTTCGTCTCGCCTGTGAATGTGTGCCGCTAAGACTAAACTATAGACACAAGTGATAGTGCAGTTTAGCTTAAAATCGACTTTGTATATATTGTTCATAATACATTTAGTTTATTATAACTATTTTAAAATAAATTCAACAGATACTTTATGTAGCATCTTTTATTTATTAATAAACAATGGAATCGATGGACAACGGGTTTCAAACCAGGAAGGGGTATGGAAATCAATCTAAGTTTAGCCATAACAATAATAGATCGCGAACGGATTTGAAACTGTGCAACGTTAGCACCTATTTTGTCGACGGCCCCTACGATGTTTTCGTAGATTCCAGTCGCCAACAAAGCACTATACATCTAGAGGAAATTCTTAAACAAGAGGGTCAACCGGTACTACTACTACCACTCTAACACCAAGGAGTGCATATGGGAGCACTCCATTAGGCGACCAAATATGAAAGGAAAGAAGAAACCGATAGAAAGCACAGTACCTCTCGAATCAAGGGAACATTCAACCCCATGTCGTACAAACCAGCAACCATTACGGGTTCCTATTAAAGTTATAAGAGAAAGAAGACACCACCGCCAGTCCCAACAAAGTTTCTGCCATCGCACTACGGTACAAGTAACTTTGGACGGTATTGGCAGGCAAGACGGCAAGGTTTGCACTTCAGGAAGGTGGAATCGCGGAATTCCTTACCAAAATGCGCATTTAATTCCACACCTACTTGCGATCGACTTAAAAGCCCCCATACAGAGAATGCGCAAAGGTAAGGAGCGCCTGCCTATGCCGCTCCTGCACATATAAATAACAAGGTCGGAAAGTGCTGCAAAGAAGATGTTTGATGCAAAAACTCCCCCCATCTGACTATGAAGGTGGAATCACCACGCAAAACTAAACAAACATTTCAAGCTGCTCTACCAGGTGTCTTTGCATCAAGGGCGGCATAAGTCATCAAACTTCAGACTGAATGAAATCTTATAAACTCTCGGCGTGTCGATTACGATAGAGCACATCCAGCCAATTACAAGGGTTGCTCTCAATTTCCGAAACTCCCAACCGCCCTCGGCAACCACAGCAAACTAGCTTCCGCTCTAGTTACCAAAAATTCATCTCCCAAACCCAACAATACCAGTTCCACCCTTTCAACTAACACCCCCAGCAGCTCCAAACTTGCATTCAACTCCCACGAAATAATCTCTACAATAATAAAAATTCTAATTTCTATAACTCAAGCCCACAACTTAATAGTCCTCAACATTAATGTCATAAACAGCCAAAACATTATAACGATCCTAAATCAGATACAAAGTAACCCGTAGGACAGGATATCAGCCACCACCAATCAACAACCTCATAGTGCAGTGTTGTGTAGTGCATTGTGAATTGTATCGCACGGTGCTGTGTTGTTTAACCGTAAACCTGTAAAAATATGTAACTTTAAGGACATTTAAACAACAAAATTCATATAAACATTCAGAACCCTTAACGATTTCTTCTCAAAATAATTTTATTTAAATCGTTTGATTGTACCGTAACATGTAACCGTTTTAACCAAATCAATTAATTTCTTTGCTTTATTTTTAATCCATAAAACTTCACCACAGCCAAAAAGACATCGAAGTCTACACCAGTTATGGTCGGGTTTGTGGGTCATATTATATTTTTTTTCTGTGTTGAATACCTATAAAGCTTAACCAAAGTAAACCTTGAAAATTTAAATTGAATTGTTATTTAATATAATTTTATTATCAAGGCTGTCTCGTAATTTTTGTTATATATTGCATTAAAGAATACGAGCAAATTAAAAAAAAATGCACTGGGAACTGGCCGCGTAAGTTTAGTACTCAGCCCGCACACCATTAGCTGAAGAACAGATTATGAAAAACGTTTGAGATCTTCTAAAGATTAGTGTAAGAACGATGTTTACGTAATTAAAAATAGCGTTTCCTCCATTTAGAAAACTGTCAAGGATCAAAAATTACATACATACCATCTAGACCTATTACAAAGCTCAGTTCCACTAGATTTTCAGGCAAAATTGAAATTCTCTCAATGGATATTACGTAAAATTACTGACCTTCTATGTAATATATTATTGACAGATGAGGTAATATTTAGAAATAATTCCGTTTTAATTTTCACAATTACTATATTTGTACCTACGAATATCCCTTACGCTCGTATCGGAGCCAGATATCAGCAACGTTAGAATTCAAATGCTTAGCTGAGGCGTGTGTAACCAGTGTTTCTACCGCAATGGCTGTCTGGTATCTTATATCTTAAGTTTTTAACAGATGTATTACCAGATCTTTTAAAAGACACACCAACGATGCAGAGATTAATATTCAACGGGATAAGGCGCCGCCCCACTTTACTCTTGCGCTTAGGGATTTTTTTAGTAATATACTTATTTATAAGTGGAAGGGAGAGGTGGTTCTATTTCATGTCCAGCTAGGACATCGGATTTGAATTTTTTGAATTATTGCATTTGAGGGTATCTTAGAAGGTTGGTACATGTAAAACCTGTAGGAGATCGAAACTATTTAAAACGAAGAGCCAAACTACATTGCGAATTTATAAGGACAAAAGGGTATTTGTTTTTAAAATTTAAATAAAGCTTTCATAAAAAGTGTTATTTTCTTTACAGCATAGTTTGTCAAAGAATGCATATTCTTTAAAATTTCAATTTATAATGTAGTAAGTTAAGGTAGTGTAAAATAGAAATAGCTAAAGTGTATCCGTTTATAAATGTCCTCTAAAGGATTAAATATTGAAATTTTAACACTCTAGTAGGATAAATATAGATAATATGGGAAAAGTAGCTTTAAGAATTGGTAAAACCAGTTTTATTCGGGTAAAAATTGAATAAACGAGGTAAAATAAAGGTA
>JAHWXV010015577.1:0-21353 GCA_024586415.1 Phrixothrix hirtus | reverse complement strand
CTTTTATAATACAACTATTATCGTTCCATTTAATTTGTATATATCCTATAGCATTATCACCATAGGACTTTCTTGATGATCTACAAAATAAATAATAATTCCTTAAACTAAGTAGTTAGACTTTTGAAAACAACTTTGCAGTATTTAACTAACTTTTATAAGCAACGGTATTCATTTATTTACAGTTGTGCCTGTTAAGTTGAACCGCGAATCATTTTTAAGAAATTCTCCTAGCATAAAAATATCCACTGTGAACAAGTTGTTGGATGTAGCCTTCACATATCCTTTTTCCATGACTAAATGGCTTAACAAACTGTTTCTGTACAATTACTAACGCTAAAGCTAGTTTTACAAAACTACACAGTGGATCTGATTTGAACAACGTCGAATATGTTGGATATTGTGATGATACATAATAGGTGTTTACGACAGTTAAACCGCTTCACACCGATCCTGTACTCCTTCTATATCTTTCATTAATAGTTTTTATGATACCGATGTGGAACGGTTTAATTATCGTAAGCTCCTATAAAGAACTAACAGGTACATTTGTGTCTACTGGCTCGTGACGTCTGGACTAATAGCGTTATTTTAAACAACTTTCTGAATATTTTTGAATGTTTTATTATTACAAACGAATTTCTGTGACAGTATACTTTCATTGTTACCAAAAAAAGAAAGCATTTTCCGATATTTGAAAGTGCCCAATTATAATAGTTAAGCATTAATTATCGTTCAATATCTATCTAAAACAATCTTTTTGAAACATGTATTTGTCAATAATTTAGTAGTATCGGTTTTATAGTATATGAGTATTTTTGGTACATAATTATTTTAAATGATCTTTCTCGGCTTTATTTTAGACTTAAAGCCCAGCCAAAGTTGTGACGTCACAACAGTGAGTCGACAGATATACCCCGACTTGAATTAACGTTAGGCTTCGGCTAAACGCATTTGTGATCCCTCTTCTACAGATTGAACTTAATAACATACGTACGTCTCTGCAGCAAAATGGTTATTTTCTCAAAAAGACAAAAAAATCTCAGATAACAATAGGTCTTACTTTTAGTACAGCTGTTTTACCTTACATACAACGTGTAACTGATAGAATTTATCGATCTCGGTTTTATCTAGAAAATTCAAATATTATGCTCGTTTACAACGTGTAGCAATTGAAATTAATACGCATTCAAATAATTTTAATAGGAAGGATGAAGATTTACGATTAAATAAAGCATAGCATCTAGTTTTTCTAAAATAATTAACGTTAATTTAGTTGGTTCGTTTGAAATTTGCATTCTGTCAATTTTTTAAAAAGTTCTAATGTGAAGACAACGTTCAGTATAAATAAATGTTACTCCGATTTATAAAACCCTAAACATATTCATTATTTATGAATTCAAATCGTGAAAGCTTTTGTTTACATGTTCCTATTATATGATCAATAATTGCAAAATGCATCAAATCGAATTAATACAATTTTAAGATTAAAAAATTAAGTCTCATTTGTGGACACAAACCTAGAAGCAACAACATTTGTAACAAGAAACAAATTCATATGTTTTAAATTAATTGAAAGCAGTTCTTATTAACAATTTTGGGTACTTAATAAGTTTTCTATAACTGGATATTGGTGGTTGTATAACTATTAATTAATTAACGAACTAGTCTTAACCCCAAGAAAAACCAATTGTAATTTTAGATGTAGAATTCTTTATTATTTAATTGAGTTGGTCGAACGTTTTCGCCCTATTAACTGGGCATCTTCAGAACTTTCTCCAAGATTAAATTAGTTTGGTTTTGCAGTATTTTTATGTTTACTTACAACTTAAATACGTTTTCTTCATTATTATATTAAGGCACTATTTGAAAGCTTAATTAATCATGGATTGTCAAAAGGAATAATTGCTTTATTTATTTATTTGACTTATTTTGACAAATTTCAATCCATAGCTAATTAAGCTTTCAAACAGTGCCCTAATGTAGCAAATAAGAAAACATATTTAAGTTGTAAGTAAACATAAAAATACTGCAAAAAGTCCAAATTAATTGAATCTTGTAGAAAGTCCTGAAGATGCCCAGTAAATGGGGCGAAAACGTTCGACCAAATCAATTAAATAATAAAGAATTTAAACATCTAAAATTAGTTCGTTAATTATTAACAATTTTGGAATTTCTTAAGTAACGCCATAAATCACTAACAATAGATGTTGTTTAGAAACCAATAATAAAGAAGTTTTCTCTATTACTTTTTGGAATGCATCGTGTATAAAAATAAGTGTATAGCTATTATTTCGAAACTTATCTAACCCATAAAATTTATTAATTTAATACTATCACGATGCAGTGTTATATCCATATTTAACTGAACACATCCATAAATTAATGGGAACAGATTTTAATTAATTTACTGTTAAATATTTGTAGTTCATGATTCTTGGTTTTTGTGAGATCATGCCCACTTTTATTTAAATTTATAAATTCAGATCTTTTACCTTAATTGCTGCTCTTGTTTGTAATCCGGTTTTTAAAGATATAAATATTTTAACGGTATATTTAATAGCATGTCTTGTGACATAACGTAATGACTATAACTTTGTGTAATTAAATCATAGGATAACATACAAAATCTATTTTATCTTTTTCCTCTGTTTGGATATCAAATAACTACATAAAAACCTAAAAAGCTTTATTTTCTTTAATTTTCAAGTAATTTGAAGTTTTTATTTCAGTACCTTGATATTTTATTTTATTTCTAATACTTATATATATATATATATATATATATTGCCATTTGTAATTATTTACTAATTTCAGAATTTCATTAGAAGAATTAAATATTTTCAGGCTGCAGAAGATGTGCTAACCAGTGCGAACTTTCTCAGTCATCCATTAACACTATTTTCTAAAACTTGTGGTTATTGTAAATTAGAAACTTACAAACTTGTTAATTTTAACGAATTATGGCTTTCCACACATGCGCAAATGTACTAATTGTAATATATACAGGGTGGCCTACCGAAAAGGATCCATCAAGGTGTACGGTTTTGTGTGTGAAAATTTGAAAAAACGCTCGAACCCGTTTACATTTATTTTTAAGGGGACATGTTTTCCCAATAATTTCATCCCTATAACTTTAACCCCTTAGCGGGGGTGACTTCTACCCTAATTTTTTTAAATAGCAAGGGCTATGTTGCGATACAACATTTGAAACAGCATTAAATTCTCTGTAAAACGACATTTAGTTTTTTAAATTTGAGCTACGGATTACCGAGCAATTGAATTTTAAACATCTTGCTAGACCTCTAATAAGAATAATCATAAACAGGTTTCCATCCACTTATGTTTGAAAACATACACGTGACTTAAATATTACGTATCAAAAAATAAAATATAACTTTTTGGGGAGCAACCTGTAAAAAATACCAATAAGGATAATTTAAACTCAGACTGATCTAAATCCAAATGTGTAAAAATATATAGGATGTTCTACTGAAAAACATAAAATGTGCATATTTCCGGTTCAACCGGAAGTCGTAGAAAAATACCTGATTATATCAAAAAATTTCAATTTATGAGTACTGTTAATAGCGAAAAACTCAACTTTATAGGACTAAACATAAAGATTCTATATGCGGGAGCCTATTTCCGTTGTTACTCGTTGTAGAGGGAAATAAATTAAAGAATCCCCTGAAAATTGAGTTTTTGTTTGGTACTGGATATAAAAATTTCTTCTGTTATAAATCAGTAAATTAAAATAAATACCGCAGAATTTTTTGCACGATAAGTTTTAAAAACGCAAGCATAATTTCAAAACTGCTACGGCAGCAATGTTATAGAAGAATTTGAAGTAATACAACAGTGAATGTTAATATCTTATATCATAATCGAACGATATAATATTTTAATGAATTCTAGGTACCCATTTCTCGTTATTCAGGATCTAAAGATTTTCTTGTATCCTTGCCTGGGTAAACGAGAAGGATGAACGGCAGGACCCTTCAGTTTCCCTAACGAGCAGGGTTCGCTTTGTTTCCCTTCGTACTGGGTATCTAGAAAATATCTATTGATTAATGTTAATAACTTCAAAAGTGGTGTTCAACAGATAAGAAGTCAGACATAAATGCAATGCTTTATTTAATCAAAAAATATTTTTTGATTAACGAAACGAATGTTTAAATTTTCAAATAATATTCACATATTATAATCAAAGTTGAGACCTTTACGCAGTGCTCTTAAACGGTACTTTAGTGTAAGGAAGGATCGTATGCGTAGTAGTAATTCATTTACGGCAATATAGGTAATAATTACCTAGATAATTTGGTGACAACTGGCAACTAGTCTTTTGTATTGAATATTGCGAAACAAGTCGCAGAAGAAACTCAATTAGTGTCACCCATTAAAAGACATCCCTTGCTACATTTTGCGGTAATGTTTCCCTATTAAATGATAATTTTAATTTAAATTAACTAAATCACTGTAAGAAAACTTTAATAATCGTTACTAGAGAATGTAAACGCGAAAAATAATTAAGAAACATCCTGCTAGTTCACCTATTCCGAGATTCGCATGCTTTGGACACACTATATACTTAAAATAAATGAATATTTTTTAAATACAACCAAAAAACAATTTGCTATTATTTTAACTGATCTTGAAAAATAAAAAGGTCATTAAATTTGGGATTCCTTGAACAAACTACACAATTTTCATAAAATTGTAAAGTAATTAGTAGGTAGTAATTATTTAAATTTTGTATTTATTGTTTTTGTTATTATCTGTGATAGTACAATTTATAAATCTTCCAGATTTGTTACCAATTTATATTTTTAAGTGCAGTGGTCTTAAAAGAAGCTTTAAATAGACATGTAAACATGCAGAACCGAATTAAATTACACAGAAAAGAAAGTTAAATAAGCTAAGGTCAAAATTGGTTGGCTACACATCAAATTTCATACTAATTTTGACCGTAATTTATTCTAATTTAACGGGTCACTGAGTTTTTAAATTAGTTTTAAGATGAAAAACGTAACTTTTAATAATAAATTGTATAATAACAAATTAATCTTTAAGTTGCTACAAATAACTAAAATAGGTAGCAATATTTGACATAACTTATGCATTATGATCAAATTACGAATTATGCATAATACTACAATAAAATTAGATCAAAATATAGCCAAATAAGGAAAGCATTCAGAAGCAGACAAAAATTTACACGCATGTTAAATTTACATTTTCATAATTTGTTGATTTAGGAGACAAATTTTTAGGGCAACAGAAAGGGATGTAAAATTATGTTCTTAAATATTTTTGAAAATATGGATTATATAAAAAAATATCAAGCGACTGTTTTTAAAATTTTCAATGAATAATTAAGATTTACTTTTTTCGTAACCACCCTCTAAAACAGTATTTTAGGTAGTTCTGGGATTCCAAGTGAATATATCAATAACAGCGTTTTTCTACTATCGCTTCTCCATTTAGTATCTGCAAAATGTTTGATAAATTTACTGGTCCACCATGTATAAAGTTTGGAAAACACTGATTTAAGCATCATTTTCAAAATTTTCTTTGAATAACATCTCAACCAAATCACAACTATATTTAATATTGAAAACTTGTTTTAAAAGGGGACAACCATGTGCTTTTCTTACAAAATCGACCTTATGTTGAATAAGGCTTTCTTAAGTCGCTGTTTAGTTTGCCCCACATATTTATGTCCACATTTACTGCATGTTATCCGATAAAATACAATTTTACGTCATTATATAATTTAAACCTTGCTAAAATTTTGCGGTTCCTAAATTTTTAAAATAATTTTTATATATCTACAATTTATGTTCTGGTAAAAGAATTAGATGAAATGTATTACTGAAATATTCAGATAGACAAATTTCAATATCAGAGTAAGAACAGCCACACAGTCTACCGGTTACATTTATAGATGTTCCCCCACTCTTAAGCAAGGGTGCGCGAGTGCATAATGCAGATGTGCGGCCATACAATAAAAGTGCTCGTGGATATCAATATAAATGTATGTGCATTTCTTAATGCGCATTACAATGTGGGCAATTTGTACAAGTTTTAGCAAGTTTAACATGTTAACTTGTAACTGCATCGTAGAAATACTTTGATTTCAGTTGTTGCTTATATTTTATTTTAAAATTAACTTATTTTTCACATCATCCCCTTGTCACCCCTTTGCTGGTAATTTAGTTCAAATTATTTTAGTCGATATTCATACGATTTAAATTTAAAATTTTGAGTTCTTTGAAAATAAAGCGTAAGATTCTAAATGGTGCTTTTTTTGTATTATAAATACCTACCTATATCACCATTATATCAAGTACCAAATGATATTTTTCGAAAAATACAGATTTAAAGTTATTAGTACCATTAGCAGTTTGAATGCAGATTTCTTTTTTAAGTATTGAAATGAAAGTACAAGGTATACAACACCATTAGCAGTTTGAATGCCGTTTTCTGTTTTAATTATACCAAGAAATGTACAGATCCGTGAAGTTAGCACGCCTACCAGAGGCACTAATGAAAACTTTTCAGCCAATCGTTAGTGCTTCGTTAATGCTTCTTAGTGCCTCATTAACAAAATTTACCACACCAAGCGTTTTCGAAAAAACGACAATTCAAAATGGCGTGCTAACTTCACGCTTCGTTGAAAACACTAACGAAATTTTTTCAGCTAATCGTTGCTTCATTAGTGATTCTTAGTGCTTCATTAAAAAAATTGGCCACACCAAGCGATTTCGAAAAAGCGACAGTTCAAAATGGTGTGCTAAGTTCACGCTTCGTTGAAAGCAAGCACTAACGAAATTTTTTCAGCTAATCGTTAGTGCTTCGTTAGTACTTCTTAGTGCCTCATTAAAAAAATTCGTATGATTCCGTATCGGGAATGCTGCAACGAATTTGGTAATTTTCCAACGGCAGAAAAAATAAAGGCATCAGTAGCTGCCTGATAGTCAGATAAGTGATTTTTTTACATCTGCGTCCCGTTAAGTTTGGTTTACGCAGAATAATTAATAAAAGTTTAATTTTGCATGTAACTGATTTCATTACGATAAAACTATATGGAGTGAAAATAAATTTAAATGAAATGGATGTACTTGTAGTTCGTTTGCTAAATTATAAATATTCATTCATAGCTAAGTATCATTTAATGAATTTCATAGGTAAGAATTACTAACACCCGTATGAGATTTTTTATGATTATGTGTAAAATGTACTAGATTAAATTTATTGGTTTACAGAAATATTTTATTTTCATTTGGAGTAAATGACATGTGCGAATTCCACTATTTCAGGGCCATCCCTGACCATAGGATGGGTCTATATGTTCTACGAATTAGTTTAGTTTAGACAATTGATAACAAAATGCTTTCTAATTCCTATGCCAATTAGGAACCTAAATATTTATTGGCATTGAGGAAAAAATCTTAACAACACTTGACAGTATAAGAAATAATTACGTTAATTAAATGAAATAGAATCAACCTATAAAAGTTTAGAATAATATAAACATAAAATAATTTTAAATTGATTTGTTAAAATAATTTATAATGGCATCATTGGTAAATTATTTTGTATTTTACGGTAAAAATGTAAAAGAAGTTTCTATGTTCTCAGAAATAAAGAAGTGTAGATCATTAATTGGTAACAGATTCTTTTAAGATTTTTCCTTTCAAAACACAAGGTGAAGTAATTATATAACTTAAAATTCCATTGCAAGTTACAAGAAGTAAAATCAAATAATGCAGAATTCAGTCGAAAAATCCCGTGGGAGGTGAAACTAATTAATCTCATACACAAACACGCGTGTACTAAAAGTCGGTATTATCCTGTGTTTAAATAAGCTATTATTTAAATTAAATACGATACTTAATACTATGTAAATTAGAAACTGAAAGCTATCAATATGGGTACTTGCATCAAAAACTCGATAATCGCGTTCGTTCTTTGTAACTAATGGAAGTAAAGCAAAAATTAGTTTTTGCGTATAATGAACATAAGTTAACCAATATGCGAATTTGAACAGCATATGCGATCTATACTTTAAATAAATATTAGTTTTCCAAGTATTAAGATACAAAATTATTGAAACTGTTTTTAATGAAATTAAGGATCAAATACGCAACTACAAATAAATCATACTTATTTCCTGTTGCGGAAATGTTCTTTAATAATGACTGTAGGTATATGTCGTCATTTAGTACTTTAGAGTGTTCATAAATGAACGATTTTTTCTGTCGGTTAAAAGTTTTAAACAAATATAGACAATAGGTTTTATGTTAGTACTGAATTGCATGCATTAAAGCGGAAGATATCATCAGTGTTGACAACCTATTTGTATAAATGGAAAACTGTCACTATAGTGACAAATACTTACAAGCTCTACAATTACACTGGTAGACAAAAATTTTTTTATAGAAACAATTGTCGCTGATTATTATGTAGTTTTGCCTACTGAATTCCAATATGCCACTACCACCCAATTTTGTTTTACCACAAATTAACATATCTTGCCCCCTTATCTTGAACTTTTTGAATTTGGAGCTGCTTTATAAGAATGCTCGTTTAACCATGCATTTTTATACAATAGCGTATAGAGTATTAGTCTGGATAAATCTTATTTTGGGGACTAATCGGACCACCTAGGGTTTCCCGGGTATGAGCAATTTCGGGGCTTTGCGGATCCTTGAGAATGACGTGTTATGTTCTAACTTATTCATTTTCTTACTGCTGTTTGTGACGTGCATATCTATACTTTATCATTAACTGTATCATAGGTTGACTAACCAAATTTGTGAACTACTCAAGTTTTGTACAATTTATTTTTTAAAATTACAATGCCATGCAATTTTGAATAGTCCTGACAATTTTGGCTGCGTGTGTGGAGAAGTGATTTCAAGCTTCAAAAAAGAAATATAACCCCACTCATCAAAAAAAGCTATGAACTGTATTTCAGGTGAAAGTTGGAGATCAGGCTAAGGTTTGAGCCCCACATATCTGCTGTTTAACACGTGTTTCCCAGTTTACAAGCAGGCTGAACCAAAAATTTTGTCACATGTCGTTTGCTATTCCAATGATACAAAGAAAGCCAAGGGACCATTACTCAGAGTACTACTTTTGTACAACTAAGGTCGCTGGCAAATTAGATTCATTGACTCTAGATCCTGAGGAGTATGTACATTAGATGACCTCGAGAGACAAGGAAACAGGGAAACGAACGTTGACTTTGTTGAAATGTTCAAGGAGCCGCATAAAATAGGGACGTCAGATTTAAATGATAGTCCGTTGTCTGAACTGGTCAAAAAATTCAAGCAAAACTGTTGACTTCAAGGCTCAAAGGATGGAATTTATTAATGAAAGGGATGAGAATATGCACATTTCCTAGTAGAGAGAAAGAACTGGAGTATTTATCTTCAAAACAAGATGATCTGGTATTCTGTATCGATGTCAACGCCTTACTTAAAGTAATGGGCCAGCATCATAATCTAGAAGAATGGAAACTTTTTATAGACTCCTCAAAAACTAATCTTAAGTTGTCCCTTCACAATAAAAATGAAAATCCCTCTATTCCCATTCCTCATCCTGTCAATAGCGAGGTGTCTTATAAAAGCACGAAGATACTACTGGATAAAACAGAGGTAAACGAAGTTTTGCTGACAGAAAAAACATTTAAGAATGTCATTTATGAGCAAGTCGTTAATTCAAAAATATTCTGCTGCTACCTCTTTACATCAAACTGGGATTGACGACATACTTCGTAAAGGCAATGAACAAAGATGGTGAAGGTTTATCGTATTTAAAAAACAAAGTTCCCAGATTATGAGAAGCTAAAATGTATGGCGAAATATTTGGGGGTCCCCAAATCAGGAAACTATTGAAAAGCGCCACATTTGAGGATACATTAGATGGAAGAAAGGCATCTGCCCGGGAACACAAAAGCTGAAAACTATAACAGCTGGTTACTGAACTGCTGCAAAATTATAAATGTTTGGGATCAAATTTGTTCCTGAAGATTTATACCTTTTATTTACAGTTGTAGTTTTTTCAAACCGATATGACCGATGGACATGGTGAGAGATTTCACCATGATATCAGCCAACTTGGATCGCGCTACAAGGAAAAATGGAACGATAGTATGCTTGCGGACAACTTCTGGAACCTTAAAAGGAATGAGCCAACAATAGAGGCAAAAGTCGAATAGAAATATGTTTTGTAAATAAATTTCTGCAATTTCAAATGCAGTTTACTCGAAAACCTGACGTGTTGAAAATATTTGGAAAGCAGATTCTAAAATAATCGCATAATATTCAAAAATTTCAGTGTTGTATATCAGTGTTATTTAAGACTGAAAAATATTTTGGATATGAATTGGATATCATGTAGGTCAAAAAGATGTAAGTTACAAAATATTACATGTTAAAGCGAGCACCAAATTATTTCAACTTCCTCAAATCGGGAAAAATGGGCTATGCTAGCAAATGTTTTTCTATTGGAGAAATAATTTTTTGATTTATGCCTGCCAAACTTGAAAGCTGTCATCTCATACATTTTGCATTTATTGTTGATGAAAAAAAGCGTCATTTTCGAAAAACCGCCCGCTTTAATGAAAATAATTTGTCAAAACACTGTACGACTGGTAGAAACACACATAACCGGGACGTGCCCGGACCGGAGCAGTGCCGTTACTCGATGGAAAAATTGCACCATTGAATTAAATGGGATCGAGACACGTGTCTTGATCCCGTTTAATTCAATGGTGCAATTTTTTCACCGAGTAACGGCACTGCTCTGGTCCGGGCACGTCCCGGTTATGTGTGTTTATACCTTTATTGTTCCGCAAGGTGTGAAGTTTTCAGCGAGCGCTAAAAGCGACTTCCTATATATTGAATGCAATATTTTTTCTATAACCAAAACAATTATTAGAAAGTGTTGTAATAAACTTTAGCAAATTGAGAAAATGGATTAAAATAAAATTTAAAGCACACGGCTGTTCAATAATGAATAATTCTTTAAGTAAATCAAATCCGCTAAATTGTTCTCATTTTATTTCTATGAATTAGAAGTACCTTTCTCCCTAAAAAAATGTGGGATTAAGAAACCGCCAGGAGGTAGAAAATGTCAGCATTTCATTCAGTTTAGGAAGAATATGCCAAGGTATTGTTTAACAACCCCCATTATCACGTATACATACACGACGTTGCTAAGAAACTAAGGATTTTTTTGTTTGTGTTCTATTTAAGATTTGTTTATTGTTACGCAAATTTTTTATTGGAAATTTACTCTAACCAAAACATGCCGCTGTTTACAATTGAATACGTTCTTTCGTGTAGTCTCATCAGCAATACTTATTTTAACATTTTTTTCTGTTTCAACTCCCTACCCACTGAAAATCTTTTACTAATCACTACTAAAAGCTTTCCGACTTAAGAAAAAGTCCTTTAAGTTTGTACCTTACAACGTTGAGAGGAATTTGTTTTTAAATCCGCTATATTGCAAAATATTTCCGTGAAAAAGCATACCGATGTATATACATTCTTTGACATAGTCGAACCAAAAACATAACGTTGTCTTACAAATTTTTTGTTCCAATCGCTGCCTCATCCAATCGTTTTTATCGATCATCAACAAAAGATTTTTAGTTGCATAGCAGCTCCTTTAGTTTGTAACCTCCAAATTTAATATCAATCCGTCAAATAGTTCTTAAAATGACCTATACACGGCGCTAGTAGCGATAAGTTGTTAATCATTTTAAAATTTCATCTTTCAATTGACATCTGGCAAAAATTCTGTTTAAAACAAGTGCTCTTAAAGGACGCCAAAGTATGTCGTAAAAATGGAGAAAATAGAGGTTCGTTCAGTGATTAAGTATTTCGATTTGTAAGGTTTATCGGCGAAGGAAGTTCATGAGAGGTTACAGGAATCTGTGCCTCGTTTCGTACTGTTTCAAAGTGGAATACGGAGTTTAAACGTAGCCGGACAGGTGTAGAAGGCGATCCCCGTAGCGAACTCCCTAAAAGTTCGATAACTACAGAAATGGTATAAAAAATACGTGCTATGGTCCTTGCAGTCAGGCGATTGAAGGTTGCTGAGTTAAATAAGGCTATCGGAATTTCAACTTAATGCGATTACCATACTTTAATACAAGATTTGGCAATGAAAAGCTCTGCGTAATGTTGATCGTCGATCAAAAACTCATTCGACTGCAAACATCGTAGAGTTGTTTGGACAGTTTCAATAAGGATGTGATATATTTTGACGGCAATTTCTAACTATGGATGAAACTTGGATACATCACAGTCTGCCGGAGGTAAGACAGCAATTGAGGCTGGTTTAGAATATGGTTACTCAGTTCCGAAGAAGGTTAAACGGTTTCATCAGCTGTTAAGGTTATGGCGTCGATATTCTGGGATTTAAACAAAATACTTTTCATAGATTACTTGCAAAAGGGTCAAATCGTTACTGAAGCATACTATGCCAGCCTTACACATAAATTAGATAAAAATATTTAAGCAAAAGACCTCGTTTCTTGAAAAAAAGAACTTTTATCATCAGGATAAAGCACCACCTCACAAAAGTACAATTTGAATGACTAAATTGGGCGAATTCACGTATGCGTTGTTGAACCATCCTCTCTATTCTACGGATTTAGCACCGTCAGACTTCCACCTCTTTCCAAATTAAAAAAAAATTGTGACTGAGAAGCATTTCAAGACAAATCAAGAGGTCATTGCAGTAGTGATCGCCTATTTTGAGGAGCTTCCAAAAGATTACTATAAGAAAGGAGTAGAATTACTAACACAACGTTGGATCAAGTGTATTACTGTTTTAGGAAATTAACTTGAGAAATAAAATGATTTTTACGATTATAAATATGTTCTTACATTTTCATACCGAGATTTCTTCAAATTATCTCGTAGTAGATAGAATAAATATGCAAATAATAAATAATATGCTTTTCTTTTGATGCTTGGTAATAATAGTTTATATTTGTGGTTATATTTACTTCTATGCTTTACTAACAAGGAAGGTACCCCAGTGCATCTGTCCAATTTTAATGAAATTTGAATATGTTATAGAAGATTAAAATATAAGAGACTGGTATTTTTTTATATCTACGGTAGTTTGGTTTTAGGGGGGAAATTGTCATGATATGAAGTTAAAAACAGATTTTAGCAATAACTTTTGATTTGCCACTATATCAAAACCAATTATAATATATTTTTTACAATAGAACTACAATTAGCTAAAATGATCTTATTTATGCAAAAACAGCATTCACATCATAATCACCCTAACACATTGCTAATACACGCAACGTCATTTAAAGCTAGATTTTGCATTGTTTGACTACTTTTATTGTAGCAATTTTTATATTTTATGTAAACAATTTCCCTTATCTAATATCATATTAAAAAATAACGATGAAGGTATGCAAAATCTTGATTTAAATAAGGTTACGTATACACGCTATTGTTGTTACGATGCGCGGACTTCATGATCAAATATTTTAATTTAGAAAAATACCTTTATCATAATTTTTTAATATGTTGTTAGTTAAGGAACTATGTTTACAAAAACGTAAAAATTATTGTAATACAAGTGGACAAACAATGCAAAATCTTGCTTTAAATGACGTTGCGTGTATTACAAATCTGTTGTCAGGGTGATTATAATTTGAATACTGTTTTTGCATAAATGATAATTGTAGTTCTTTTGTAACAAAAATATTATAATTGGTTTTATATATGCGTTGGTTTTGATATAGTGACAGTTCAAACATTATTACTGAAATTTATTGCTAACTTCACGTCGGTAAAATTATCTCTAAAATTGGGCTGGTATTAGCAATTTATATAGAAAGGATAATCCGATTTGAATGCCACAAAGACTAAAATTTGTACCTTTATATGAAATGAAAGTATATGTTTTTTGGTACCTCATATGTTACTTTAAGGGTGAGAAACTATTCTTTTTTAGGTGAAATTTTACTCCGTAAAACTGAATTAATGCTGCTATATAAGGATACGGTTTTAATTATTTACAACATAACCAAAATCCTTAAATGTGGTGAGAGGCACTTGAGCGCTTTCTTTAAAATTTAAAGCAGCTAATACGGCATAAAATTAATAAATAGTTGGGTTTAGTGTTTAAATTTTAAATTATTTTATATACAATTTGATGTAAAATTGGTAAATAACTGTAAAGGCTAGTCATTTTAAACGATTATTTCTCTAAAAATGTAACTGCCAATGACGTGTGACTATTGCATCTGATTACAGCCAATAGAAAACAACTATAGCAGAAATTGCACTGTACACAATTTTGTGTTTCACTATAACAAATTCGTCTTGGTTACGTACGATAATTTTTGTTTTTGTGGCTGAGACTTTGAGAAATGGAAATTCTCTTTGTCCTTATGGCTACAACTAGTAAAATTTAGTGGAATATTACATTGCATAGGACTCATGATTTTACTTCTTTATTCGACAAGAATGCATATTTTTAAATTGTTTCCAGCGATATCAACTTGTGCCAAGGTTGAACCCGCGCCCTTTAAGCACATGCAAACCTTTACACCACCGAGGAAGACTCATAATGGTAGTTGTTTGGATTTGTGTTGTGTTGTTTGTTTTGTATTTGTGGCTGAAATATTGGGACGCTATGGCCATTTCCCTCTGTTTAATAGAATTTAACTGAACCTGGAAGTGTTCCAACTTCCAGTAGAGATTTTAACGTGCCTAATTTTTGTAAGCGATATTTGTTTATCAACGGAATATTCTTTTTGTTAGTGTTAGAAAATCACACTTGTGAACTGTTGCGCGGTTGCGATGGTTTGTATAGTAGTCAATGCAATCATTATTAGCCTAAAACGTTTCGCAATATTCGATATCCTAGGAAATTTAAATTTTTTACATACATACTAAATAAAGTGTAACCTTTTCAAATATTAAATAAAAAAATACTAGACAAATCTGAGAAATAACAACTTTCTCCAGTTGTGATCTATTTTTGTTTTGACTAGGTTTCTTATGCGCTTGATTCAATCGGGTTTTGCGTCAATGCGGGGGATGTTACGGCTTTTTGAAGAAGAATTTTATGCTCATAGTATCGATTATACAGTTACTTTCTTCATTTAAAGCAACCATGCTCCCTTCAGAAATGCGGTGGTGCCATATAGCTTAAATGGGTAACAGGTGTTGAAGCAGATTTGACCGTTTTTTATTAATATTGCTATGTATTATTCGGATGTGTACCAACTGATCTAATATACAAGGCTATAGTTTAATAAATCAGGTAAAAATGCAAGAAATGATCCCATCAAAAATAAAATCAGTGTTAAATATCTTCTGTAGTTTTTTTTTACCGATGATGTGATGTTAGCCATAGATTTCATTCATAAAATGTTTTACTAACTTTTTCCTATATTACTAGAAAAATGAAATATGGTACCTACTTTCTTTTTAAAAACAAATTTAACAAAATGACAGTCGCTATGATTCGATATAATTAGTCAATAATAGTATATTTTGCACTTCCGGTACTACAACGCCACATTTAGTCACTTGATTCCAATACCCAAGTGACACTTTTAATCCCAATACGAAATACAAAAAGCTATCTATAACAGCCGGGGCATTATTAGTGGTAGTTATGCGAATGAGGGAGTTATGAATTCATAACTCCCATTAATAATGCCCCGGCTGTTATATAGTTATAAGTAAATAATAACAAAGTGAAAAATAAAATCTTGTATACACCACTGGAGTTACTAAATGATAACGCCCATCGAGCGACATTTATCCCTCAGGCCAAAAGCCTTTAGAATGAATTCGTAGCTCTTTGGGCGTTATCATCTACATAACTCCCTTGGTGCATAAATAACTATTTATGCCTCTGGGGAGCGATGTCGCTCGATAGGCGTTATTATCCAGTAACTCAAGTGGTGCATACAAAATTCTATTTGTCATTTCGTAATTATTTACTTATACGAGGGAGTTAAAATGACATATGAAGAAGTTAAGAATTCAAAGTCTCTCATATGTTATTATAACTCCCTCAAAGCATAACTCCCACTAACAATGGCCGGTCTGTTATAGATAGCTTTATGCATCTCGTATCCAAGGCTTTATAAGTAAATAACAGTGAAGTGAGAAATAAAATTATATATTGCTGAACGTGCTATAATCGCTTCGTAAATGAAATTTAAATAGCATTTGCTGTAAAGCATACGTTGATAAATCGAATGAACTGTCAATGCTAAAATCATGCAATTTTACTTTCTTCGAACCTTTTGTTCTCAAATTATTCTAAAGTGTAAAAAATAATGTAAACAGGGTGACCATGATATATATATATAAGTTCACTACTTTAACCGCAGATATATCTTAATATGCGCAACAAAAAACGCTTTGCAATTAAAGTTTTCAGCTGGTTTCAACTTACTCTACTGTATTCAACAAGAAATAGCTGGTTGGCTATTCATCTTTAGCCACTGACCGAAACCGAACGAACGTATACGATTTCAGAACACCATTGATGAATAATTCTCAGTCGGTTATTATAATACCCATACGTTAATTCCAGTTTAAAATAAAAAGGTTGTTCTCCTTTCTTAAAATTTCTAGTGATCTGTTAACTCTGCAAGTTTATAACTTCTTTAAAATAAAATCAAGGTTTTCTACTTAATAGATACCATTTTTAATATGTATAGATTTGTATTATTGAATTTAAAAATATTTTTTAAATAACTTTCACTTTTACAAACTAGCTTTAACATGGCCATAAATTGTTTTTGATAAATATCCTCATATATTAATATTTACAATCGCTTGTGTTGCGTATAATTTAAATTTTGTGAAAATAATTTAAAATCTAAATGATAAAAATCATAAAAGTTAACGTAATTTGTATGCAGTATAAAATATTTACATATATTATATTATTGTGGATCAAACTTATGTAAATTTCAGATATTTATCAAATACGTTTTATAATATTATAATTTAATTAATCAATAAATATCTTAAAATTAACAAGAAATAGTGTTAGGAAAATCAAATTTCGATGATTATACCAAGGGCACTAATTATATTATGAGCCTTGGCAACACTGCGAGTTTAAGACGCCATCTAACATTTGTAATGGTAAGTTTAACTTTTTTGAACATAACCTTATTCAGAACATTTTTGACATTTAAACATGTTTATAGTGACCTGAAAGTTGTACCTCCGGGTAAAAATGGAATTAACTCGTGAAAATTTTCGTGCAATAATTTATTACGATTTTCGATGTGGATTATCTAGACAAGAATGTATCTATCAACTTACTTCCACTTTTGGCGATGAAGTCCCATCCTTTGTCACTATAAAACGCTGGTATAAGGCCGTTCGCTCACCGACAAAAGTTGTGAAGGTTGTCCAAAATCAGTTATGCCAAAACACATTGATGCTGTACAAAAATGATAATGCAAGATCGTCATGTGACATACTGTGAGATTGAAGCAACTTTGTACATTAGTTCAACCGGCATATATAAAACATTGCATGAACATTTAGCCGTGGAAAAGGATTGAAAACATCTGAAAACGATGCCCGTGTTGATTGGTGCAAGCAAATGCTTAGCAAATACAATGGCGGTGCTTCAAAAGACGTTTATAATATCGTAACAGGTGACGAATCATAGATATATTCGTATGAGCCGGAAAGTAAACAGTTGTCGATTGTATAGGTGTTTCAAGATAAACAAAACCCAACAAAAGTTGTTCACCCTCGAAGCGCTTCGATACAAATGGTAGTCTATTTTTTCAGAAAAACTGGTCATGTGGTAACAGTGCCTTTACACGAACGTAAAACGGCCATTTCTGAATGGTACATCTCGTCTAACAACCGATTATTTGAACACTCAAAAAATCAAATTAATGATTTGACACCCAATGACTTCTTTTTGTTCCCGAACTTCAAGAATGAATTGCATGGACGACAGTTTTCGTCGGAAGGAGAAGCCGCCGATGCGTTCAAAAACCATGTTTTAGAGATGTCTCAAACAGAATGGCAAAAATGTTTTGATAATTTGTTTGAAGTAATTTAAAAGTGTATAGATCATAAGGTAGAATATTTTGAAAAACAAATCAATTTTCAATGATAAATTATTGTTTCTTTATTATTAGGCTAACAATATAAATAGTGCCATTCGTAAATGAATACGTTAGATTACTTTTTATTAAAATAGCTAGCGTTCTTAACTGTAAAAAGTACATTAATTAGTAAATGTAAACTGATACTGTGTAAACAAAAACATAATAGTAATTATGTTTGTAAGTACGATTCATAGTAAAGCACATACAGGCCGATAACCACAATATATTTGCGTGCGAAAATGTACAAACAATTTTTTTAAATTACATTGAACATTTTTGCAGACTTGCATTTACAGAAGTCCAGGGTACACGTGTCTTCAATAATGTTCTTATATTCATGACACCCTGTATACCTCTTCAGAGGATTAAAAGAGGCACTTGGTATAGAATTTACTATTATAATATAACAATTTAGCAAAGTGCCTGTTTCAATTGTTGTTACATTATTTGTAAAGTAATATACGGTTTATTACAATATTGTTAGATTAAAACACCAAAACACGTCTTAAAATTCTTCTTTATTTATTATGGAAGGATTGCTTCTATGGAGAATATGCATATTATTTTTTTATTTTTGTATACAGGATGTCTCATTTAATGGGATCCTACTTTATCTCGGTTATTATGAAAGATAGGATCATGCGGTTTTCACGAACCTTACTTATTTATTGGAGACAAATAAAATATATAAAACTCACGAAACTTTTCGAAGCTTACAATTACATCCAATACAATTACATAATTCACTAAGAAGTATTACCAAAAGGTGCCGATTATGTCTCAGAAAAAATGGTTTGTAATTTATTATACACCTCTGTATTCATTTGCAGGTAGCTAATGTCATTATTGACTCACAGCCTGCTACGTTTTCGTATGAAATTATATTATTAAAACAGTTAATTTAAAATATTACCTTTATTTTTAAAGATAATCATAACAAATTATATATTTTTGAAAAATAGAAAAAATAAAACATTTAACTAGTTCATAGCCTATTATTCGTTCCATTTAAAAAACATAATTTTACTCTGTAACTCAATAACAGTACTTCAGAAAAAAAATCATTCTACGCCACTAGACTCTACATGCAATTTTGTATCTAGAACGATAATAAAATATTTAAACAAATTTCCGGTTTACAAACCATGAAGGTGTACTAAAATGAAGAGTTTTTCAAAATTTGGTTATATTTTGAAAATGGTAAAATACTTCATCATTAAATATCCAAAGTTCTATCACTTTACACTCTTTTAATTTGACAATATTTTATCAATTGGCTGTTTTAAAACACTTATTTTAATTTGCATTAACATGAATGTTTTACCAAATGTCAAATGTTAACTAATAAAATGAATAAATAATTGCTAGGTTATTTGAAAATTTAAAAATAAAAACAACTAACCAACGAATAACCTACTGAAATAATATTACATTAAAATAAAGACAAACTTGATGATGTTTGTAATTATTTAGTTTTTTAAACGAAAACTTTCATCATATGCCTTAACATATAAATAATCACAAACATTTGTCAGAAGACTACTTTTATTATCAAATTAAACAATTACCCAACATATCCATAATTAAATCAACAATTACCACGATAGATCCATTAAAATACAATATCATTTTGTTGAAATACATTGCTCCAGAACGTCTGCCGATTAGTTTGTGTTTGACAGCCATTTCAAGTAAATAATTTGTATTAATTTTGCTAGAAGGGAAAAAAGTCATTTTCGCGTTCACGTTAAACATTATTTTCTGTGTGGTAAAGCAATTACAAAAAAAGCTTGACAGATATTATGGGATCTCTGCTCCATCAATTAAAATGATTCATTAGTGGTTTAATGATTTTAGTTATGGTAGTACAAGCCTTTGCGATGCTGGGCTATATGACAGGGTAAAAAATCACTGTATACCAGAAATGATAACAAAAGTGCATAATATTGTTTGCACATCGTCGAGTGAAGGTGCGTGAGATTGTGTTGATTTGTACAGTTGTTTCCATTTTGCATGATGATTTGTATATGATAAAGCTTTCTGTAAGCTCGGTACCGAGTTTGTTAACGGTGAACCAAAAACATAATCGTTCGACGACTGCGGCTAGTTGTTTGAATCAGTTTAAGTATAATGCATCTGAATTGTTGGGTCTAATTATTACTGTTGGTGAGACTTGGATCCACCACTATACCCCAGAAACCAAAAAGGAATCGAAAAACTGTGTAGAAGTTGGTTTAAGTGCACTGAAGAAGACAAAAGGGGCGCCATCGATCGATAAAGCTACGATAACAATTTTTTGGATTGCTTGCGGAATAATTTTCATTGACGTGAGAACAATAACAGGGGAGTATCATTCACCGTTGTTGGACCATTTGAATGAAAAGAAAAAGAAAATCGGCCACATTTTGCAAAGCAAAAAATTTTTGCTGATGTTCATTATTTGCTTAAATTGGGAAGTATTTAATAAAACAGTAGTTGAAGAATTTTTTTCTCTTTCTTAAAACCAATAAAATTCCCAAATAAAACTAAACGATACTTTATTATACAATATATGCTTCGGTTATTTAATTAATAACCATATTCAGGGTTAATAATAAAGTTTAAAAAATGTAATTAAAAATAGCGAGCTAAGTGGCAACATTTACGAATGTGGTTGTCAATTATATGTTTACGCAAATATATTATTAAACCAGACTGTCTTCTTAATGTCAAATTCTTTTAGAATTCTATATATCGCACACATTAATTATTGGAAATTAAGAATATATTTGGGTAAACATACAATTAACAACCACATTCGAAAATGTTGCCACTTCGCTAGCTATTTTTGATTACATTTTGTAGATCTTATTATTAACCCTGAGGATGATTATCAATTAAATAACCGAAACATATGTTGTATAATAAAGTATCGTTTAATTTTATTTGTGAATTTTATTTGTTTTAAGAAAGAGAAGAAAAATTCTTCCGCTGCTGTTTTTTAGAAAAATTTTGTTTCACCACAATCATGCACCAGCATATTCTGCAGTTGTGGGCCTGCACGAAGTTAGTCCCCCATTTTTCGAATTTGCTAATTTCTAGAGTTGTGCCGAATTGTGCTAGGTTTGTGCTAAATTGTGCTCGAATATTATGACCATAATACTAAAAATGCGTCAAGAAATCGAAAAAGAACATAATTTATACTAGCCCC